>PVIW01004587.1:0-128102 GCA_004026585.1 Noctilio leporinus | reverse complement strand
TACAATGAATATATATTCATATTTTATCTAGCAATTTTCCATGGACATCTTTCTATGTCAATAATTACTGGTTTACATTCTCACATTACATGGCTTCAGATTGCATCCATTGAATCTGATATTGATGAACATTTAGAAGAATTACAGTTTTTTTCAATGTAAGTAGTTCTAAAATAAATAAAATTTTCTATACCTATCTTAGCATTGTTTGACTTTGTTTTAAATGCTTAGTAGCCATTGTGCTGTCTTTTGTGAATTTCTGGTTCATGTCTTACTCATACTAATGGAATATTCTTTCCATTAGTATTTTTCTCTTTTTCTTATCTAATAACTCTTTATTTTTAAAGGTAGTAATCTTTTGTCTCATCTATATTTTGATTTTGTTATGTTGTCAATTCTGATTTTACTTATCTTTGTCCCAAATATGTGTTAATCTTTTTCTTACTGTTTCTGCCTGTGGAGCTATTCTTATAAAAGCTTGCTCCACACAAAGTTATGATTCATTATTTACATTTTATTCTGTCAATTTTTTATGTTTAATGTTTAATCCATGAGAAACATATTCTTTTTTTAAAGAATGTATTTTTTTTATTAAAAATTAAAAATATTTTGTTCATTATGTTTAGAGAGAGGGGAAGTGAGTGAGGTAGAAAGGGAGAGGAAGGCTCCCTCACTCTGGGGATGTTTTTACCTACCTCCAGCTGGGGGCCTGGCTGGAGACCTGGCTGGCAACCTGGTTATGTGCCCTGGCTGGGAAATGAACCAGTCTCATTGGGTTCATAGTCTGGCGCCAATCCATTGAGCCATACCAGCCAGGGCAAGAAACATATTCTTATACAGGATATGTGGACATGTTTTTATTTCTTCAGGATAAAATTCCACCTTAGATTATGATTACTGGGTTGAAGGGTGAGTATATGAAACTCCTCAAGAAACTGCCAAATGGTTTTCCTAAGTGTCTGTATCATTTTGCATTCCCACCAGCAGTGTACGAGAATTTTAATTTTACATGCTTGCCATACGTAGTATTTGTCAGCCTCTTTAATTTTAGCAATTCTAGTGGGTGAAGAGTGGTATCTAATTGTGGTTTTAACTTGCATTTCCTTAATGACTAAGGTCCTTTGCATCTTAATATAAATTATAGAAGCAGTATATCAACTTGTACACAACAGCTGTTGAAATTTTCATTTTGATTTGGTTGAATAAATTTGGAGGGAGCAATTTCGGGACAATTGACATTGTAACATTATTGAAACTTCCAGTTTATTAACATGGTATGTATTTTTATTTGGATCTTCTTTAAATTGTTTCGGTAAAGTTTTAGTTGACAGGGTACAAGTCTTGCAATTAAAAATACATATATCACTAATTTATATTTTGGTGTTATTTAGAGTGGCTATTACATTTTTAAATTTCTAATTGTTGTTACTATATAAAATACAATTGAACCCTGGCTGGTGGCACAGTGGATAAGGTGCCAGCCTGTGAACCCAAAGGTTGCTGGTTTGATTCCCAGCCAGGGCACATAACCAGTTTGCAAGTCAGGTCTTCAGCCAGGTCTCCATCCAGGTCCATGGCTGGAGGCAGGTGAAAGGCAACCATACATTGATGTCTCTTTCCCTCTCTCCCTTCCCTTCTCTCTAAAAATAATAATAAATAAAATTAAAAAAAATACAATTGACTGTTGCATATTGATTTCATACCTAGTGTATCTGTTCTAGTAGCTTTGTATAGATTCCTCAGGATTTTCTGCATGAATATTTTTTTTCTGAAGGTTTATCTTCCTTTTCCTTCAGTATTCTTTGATGTGTCACCCTTCTAAATGGTGGAAAATTTTCTGCCACATATTGCAAGCTCTGAGAATTATTTATTGTTTTATGGTGATTCTTTTCCTGGCCTCAAGTGATTTCTACTTACATAGGACAGATTAATAGCTACCTTACTATTGGAATTACCTCCATGTAGGTTTTTAGAGCTTTCTCTCTTAATGTTGTATTGATATCCTTGTTATTCTTTTCCATAAGTTGACACTGTCTTGGCCTCCCCAAACTACAGTCTGTATCTCCTCAACTCGGTGAGGTAGCCATGGTCTGTTTGGCTTCTTAATTCCAAGTTACTTCTTGAAAACTGCCTTCTAAGCACCTGGGCAATGATAAGGCTCACTTTTCGTGTTCCTCTCCCCTCAGAAGTCACAATCCAGTGTTATCTGTTGGTCAGTGTCTGAAAAGAGTTTTTAATATATTTTTGGCTTTCTTAATAAGAAGAGAATGTAAGTCTGGTTTCTGTTGCCTACAACTTCTTTTGAACAAAGATGTCCAGTGCTAAAATATAAGTTTAAGTTTCACTGATACCACCCCATTTGTTCATAGGTCAGTCATTTAGCTATAAATATCTGTCTTTCTTTTCCTATTTTCTTATAAACCCCACACCAACTATTCTAGTCATTTTAAATGAATCTATTTTGTAATTATGGTTAGCATTAAAATTATATAACTGGCACATTTAGAATTTTATTTAGATTTCTAATATTTTTCAGGGTATGTATTTTCTTTTTAATATTGGTTAGATCAGCTGGAGTCCCAGGACATGATGGTTAGATCATGTCCTGTGAAATCTGAAAACCCTTGTGAAGGGGTGAACAAGGTATTTCATATTGTCAATGTTGTTATTTTCTGTGAGATCTTTCTTTTATTGAACAGAATCAGTTTAGAGATTCTCTTGTTACATTGTGCTCCCTAAGTTTACTCTCTACACTGTTGAAAAATCCACTCGCAAAGGCCTGTGAGATTCCATTTTATTAAATATCTGAGTTTTGAGTTTGGAGAGACAGCATTGCAATGAGTAATACAAACTCAGAGGATGGGACATCCCTGTCTTCAAAAGTTCTTTTATTACCCCAACATCAGGTTTTTATTTTATCAACCTCTATACACCCATGCCCTGTCTTTGGCTAATTCACCCTCACTGATGTCCTTTTTCTCTAACTGTCTTCACAAATTTCTTCTCTCTACCCACCCACCTTTAATATGCTCATCTCCAGGGAAAATTAGATTAGCTATCTCTTTAGCTACTGTCCTGGTTCTACTTTCACCCAGTAGATCATCATTGATTTCTTTTCTAAGTTTTTGTGTCCACTATTACAACATAATGACTTTTTCACTCTACTATATTTGTAAAATGATTCTCTATATTTTCACATTTTATATATCTATTTTAACTTAAAAAAATTGAAGATGTATATTTTCTATCAGAGATTTCATGGCTGTAGTGGCATTCCAGATGTTGCTGCCTTAATTGTAGTTTTGATCAACCATTACAAAAAGAATGCTGATATGTATGTTCCATAAAAAATCATGTGAAGAACAGTATGAAAATATCTATAATATATAACTAATTGCAATATAAAATTTCCTAAGACATCTGTCATATATATATATATACATATATACATATATACATTTATGCCTGTTGACTCAACTGAAGATTGACTACATTTTTATTTGTTGAGTATAAATAAATTTTATTAATTACTAGTTTTATATAACCTTTCTCTATGGAAATGAAAATGAGTTGTATACATGAATAGGATAAGTTATCTATGTATCATAGGGTTTTTTTTTCCATGAAAGTAAAGTTTACTTTCCTTTTATTGCTTACTGTTTTTTCCAAATTTTGTGTATGTTCTTAATTTTTTCTTTGATAATGTGTGTTTTATTATTAACTACTAAGAATAAATAAAGACAATTCAGAAAATAATAGTGCTGCATTTTATTCAGTAATTTTACTTTTTTATTGGGTTATGCTCTGAAAAAAATAGTTAACATGCCATCATTTGTAAATTACTATACTGGGCACCATGATGCTGTCAAAGGAAATATTGATTTGGTAGCTGCTTCCAAGGCTCTTAGTATCTTGATGAAGTCATAGAATATCCACCTGTAAAATTACTTATAAAGAATGTGTACAAATGAGTTCATATTTAATATACTTAACAGGTTTTGGAAATAAAGCAAGGACTCTATGGGAGCAAGGAGTTGAACAGTATTAATCAGGAAGGCATCATGAGTTGAGTTTAGAGCAATTGTTAAATGCAAGGAAAACAGTATTTCAAGACAGGCATAGCAGGTGGTAAAGAATATAATTTATAAAGGCATAGAGGGTGGTTTGATTACAGTAAATATAAAGGATGGCTCTTTTTTGGGGGGCTTAACTTATTCTTTTTTAGCCTATGACTGTGAAAATGGTAGATTTGGAGTCAAACAAATATGAGGCCTGTCTGGAAAAACTTCAGCCATTGTTAATATAATAAAAATAGTTTGCATGACATCGATGTAACCTGGCAGCCAAGTAGTGTGGTCTGGAATGTGCATGTGTGAACAATGATGATTTCACTGTACTAGTTAGTGGGAGCATTAGACACCATTGAGTGTGTACTGTGTGGCCATCACATTCAAAGTGATTGAGCAAGTAGAGTAACAAATCTACATCAAAATTTGCATTAATAGCTGGAGGCAGGTGAAAGGCAACCATACATTGATGTCTCTTTCCCTATCCCTCTCTCTAAAAATAATAAATAAATAAAATCTTAATTATTATTATTATTTTTTTTTTGCATTAAGCTTGAACATTCCTCTGAAGAAACTACCAAATGATTCAGAAATTTTTCAGGGTTGATGCAGTGAGTGCAGTGCAAATAAAGTGTGGCACAAACACTTCGAAGATAGTTGAGAACCTGTTGAAAATGATCTATGTTCTGGAAGCCTGCAATAAGCAGGATACCTGAGAATGTTGAAAGTTTATGGGCTGCATCAACTAAGAATGGCAACTAATAGTGCTGGAACTAGAAGCTGATCTGGGGATCCTAAAAACTGTGTCTGAGATTTTGATGCAAGATGTTGGCATGAAATGTGTGTCGTGGCAAAATTTATCCCATAGCTTCTGTTACCAGAGCGGAAGGAACATCATGCTGCAGTTGCTGATGACTTTATTAAAACTGCTACCAATGAACCAGATTTTCTCAAGAAGTTCGTAACTGGAGGTGAATCATGGGTTATGATCTGGAAATGAAGGCCTAGTTGTCCCAGTGGAAGTAACCTGGTTCTCCAGGCCCAAAGAATGTAGGGCAAAGCCCCAACAAGATCAAGACTATGTTAACTGTGTTCTGGGATTGGGAAGGTGTTGTCCATCATGGCTATGTCCCTCCAGGCCAAACAATTAATAATGTGCACTGCCTCAATGTTCTTCTTTGGTTGGGAGATACAGGATGACAGAAACAGCTGAAATAATGGGCAACTGGTGATTGACAGCTTCACTAAGACAATGCATCTGCTCATATGTAACATCTCCTGCAGAATTTTCTTTGTGAAATATCAAATCACCCAGGTGACTCAATCCCACTGTGGCCCAACTTGGGACTCCTGTTTTTTTCCAAAACTAAAATCACCTTTGAAAGGAAAGAAATTTCAGACTTGTTGAGCTTTAGGAAAATACCAAGGGGCAGCTGATGGTGATTCCAACAAAGCACCTTTGCAGAGTGTTTTAAACAGTGGAAGAGATGCTAGGGGAACTGTGTGAGGTCCCAAGGTGCCTACTTTGAAGGGAACTGAGGTGTCATTGTCCTAAGTACGGTGTTTGTGTGTCTTCTTCAGTAAATGTCTCTATTTTTTACATTACATGGCTGGATACTTTCTGGAAAGACCTCTCAAATTCTGTTCCACCATGTGCTGGCTGGACAGCTTTATTTTTTCTCATCTTTAAAAATGGGGGCAAAATTAGCTTACCTTGAAAATGAAATGAAATTATGCTTCTAAAATCTTACATAGAGAGCTAGGCAAGTAGTAAATACTAAGTTAATCACATTATAACTCTTAGTATGTGTTTGCATTATAAACAATAACTTGCACATTTTACAATGTTTATTTGTTACCCTGGAAAGAACAGCTTTTATATTAGGCATTAAATTGATGAATATTATAGGTATGCATTCTATTTTAAAACAAGTAATTATTATCCAAGGGAGAAAAGCCTTTTGGAGAAGGAACTGGTTGAAGCCAGAGAAATGCTAATCAGGAAAACCTTAAAGGCTGAGTTGTAATTAGGAGAGACATCCCCAAGATGGTGACCTAGGCCATTCCTGACTTCACTGCTCATCATAGGAAAAATAACTATTTATGGACAAGCCACCTCAGAGAAAATTCTAGGACATGGATGGAAGTGAGCCTGAAGCACCCCTGTGCACACAGAGACCAGTCACAGTACCTTAGAAGGGTAAGAGGAAATGCTGTATGGTGAGCCATTGCTGTACCCCAGGCCAGCACAACACCATGCTGGGAGACATCCCTGAGCCTCTGGTTCCTCTGGCTGAGAGAGCCCAGGGGTGAGATCTAGCCCCCTCTCCCCAGCATTGTGGTTTGTTTCATAAAAAGCCTTGCTGTGATTTAACCATACAGGGACCATAGGGGTATCTGTGGGGCTGAACTACTAGGACTCTGTGACAGAGAAGAGAAGAGAAGAGGCCATCACTTGCATCTTGTTCTAGTTGCAGTGCCCAAGTAGTAGTTCCAGCCAGCAGCTTTGCTCATCTGTGCAACCAAGTCAGTCCGTGATGGTCTTACCAGGGAACTCAAAGGGGTACAGGTCTATTTAAACTAGGTCCCCAAATGAGTTTTGCTGCTCTGGAGCCTGGTCTGTTCATGCACAGGCAGAAGAGCCTATCCATAGTTACACCCACTGCTGATCATGGCTCCTATCCCCTCAGGACGAGAGTGTCTTCTCAAGAAAATTTGGGATTTTCTTGAAGTGAGGTCTCCCAGTTTTGCCCAAGCAGGAGCCTGACTCAACCATATAAGCTTGGTGGCACTCAGCATGATCTGATAAAAGAAGCGGGCAAGAATACCTAGAAGCTTCAAAACTCATCAGCTCTTAAACTAAGAGACAAGCAGGCTGAACTGATTACCCGCAGGGTCAAGCCAGTGGTCCTGATTGTGCCAGGAATTTGAGGCATAGATCGGCATTAGTGGGCTTGGAGCTGCTTCTCCCATTGAGCCCAGGCAATAAAATTAATTCATAGTTCCACTTATTGCTGAGTGTAGCCTTCAGATCCCCCAACCAGAGAACCTTATCCAAGCACACAGAAAGCTGTGTAGCCCATCCAACAGCCACCCTTACACATCAACAGAGGGTACACTTACGGCTTTCCAGGCCTGCTGAGTGCAGCTGGTGGCCTCGTCTGACCAGGATGTTGAACACACTCTTGCCTGATTAGGGTTCCCAACAATGACTCACACAGGTCTTGGGTCTCCTCCTGCTGTTCCACTAGGCCAGGAAACCTAATTCATAGTCCTACCCACTGCTGAGTATAGTATCCAGTCCTGAATATCTAGAAAGCCCGACCAGAGTATCCAAGCAATGTGGAGGCCACATGACAGCCTTTCTTGGGCAGGGAATCAGCCAGAAGTCCTATCCTGCTGTTGCCAGTCAGCGGCACAACCCCACCATAAGCCTCAGTGCTTGAGCAGTTGCCTCATGGCAAAATAGACCTTAATGGTGGTCTCTACCTGGCCAAGGATGTTAACAAACACACCTGGAAACACAATTGAGTTGACTGGTGAAAATTTTCTCTGCCAAAGTGAACCTGCAAAGTCTAGAAGAGACAATTTACTTAAATTCATAGATATCAATATAAAGAATCAGGGATAATGAAAAATCATATAACTGCTATACCAACAAAGGAAACCAATAGAGCTATAATGACTGATCCTAAAGATTGTCAGTTTAAAAAATTCAGAAAAATCCACTTAAAGAAGTTTGTGAACTGCAAGAACACAAAGACAACTATACAAAACTAGAAAAACAATGCATAAACAAAATGAAAAGTGAACAACCCTCCCCCCAGAAATCTTAGTGCTAAAAAAATATAATGACTAAACTGAAGAATCTCATGCAGAAGAATCAGTGACATGGAAGATAGGACCTTTGAAATTATCCAGTTTGAGGAGCAAAAAAGAAGAAATAATGAAAAGGAACGAAGATGGTCTACAGGACATAAGGGACACAATGAAAAGGAATACTATTTATATTATAAAAATTCTAGAAGGAGAATGGAAAGAAAAATGGATGCAAAGTATAGCTAAATGCATAATGGATAAAAATTTTGCAAACCTTTGTAGAGAAATAGGCATCCAGATACAAGGGCTCTGATAGGTAGATCCTGAATAGGACCTCAGAGACACAATACATTGTAATTGTCAAGAGTCAATGATAAAGGAAGAATTTTAACAGCAGCAATAGAAAAAAAAGTTATATATAAGGGATCCCCCTAAGAGTATGGCAGATTTTCAACAGAAGCTTCTCAAGACAGAAAGGAAGGGAATAACATATTCAAAATATTGAAAGAAAAGTACTATCAATCAAGTATACTATACCTGGTGAAGTTGTCTTAAGAAATGAAGGAATTATAAACATTCTCCAGAAGAAATGAAAGAGAAAAAGATTCATCACCACTAGATCTGCCTTATAAGAAATGCTAAATTTGAATGAAAATAGGATGTTAATTAACAACATAAAACCCTCAAAAACAGTGTAAAAATCTCTATACTGTGTTGTAAAAATTACCAATATTGTATTGTAAAAGTAGGATTTTGTAATGTTACTGGTGGTACATAATTCACATATGACTCATTTCAAAGTTCATAAACAAATTCAGTAAAAATAACCATAACTATAATAACCTGTTATTAAATACACAATATAAACTATAAAATTTAACATCAATAATCTAAACTGAGAGGGAGGAGAAATAGAAGTGTAAAGCTTAGGAAATCTGTTGAAGTTAAATTATTATTTAAAATCAGGTAGTAGAATTTTAAGTTATTTTGTGTAAGCCTCATGGTAACCTGAAGTAATTATACAAAAGCGTATGATAAAGAACTCATAGCAAGTGGATTGGTGCCGGCCTGTGAACCCAAATGTCACTGGTGTGATTCCCAGCCAGGGCACATAACCAGGTTGCGAGCCAGGTATCCAGCCAGGTCAATAGCTGGAGGAAGGTGAAAGGCAACCATGCATTGATGTCTCTCTCCCTTCCCTTCTCTCTAATAATAATAATAATAAAAAAAAGAATTAACATTCAACTTTTCAAACACTTGAAGAGGAGGAAATACTCCCAAACTTATTTTATAAGGCCAATATTGCTGATGGCAAACACAGAAAAGGATAGTGCAAATATTTATTATGAATATGGATTGAATATTCTCAATAAACTAGCCAACTAAATTAAAAGGATTATTCATTGTGATTAAGTAGGCTTTATTTCAGGGATGTAAAAGTAACACAAAACAGCCCTGGCTGGTGTGGCTCGGTGGATAGAAAGCGGGCCTGCGAACCAAAGGTTCTCTAATTCGTCTCCCAGTCAGGGCACATGACTGGGTTGCATGCCATTTCCCCAGCTGGGGCACATAAGAGGCAACCACACATTGATGTTTCTCTCCTCTTTCTCACTCCTTTCCCCTCACTCTAAAAATAAATAAATTACATCTTCAAAAAAAGAGAATAACACAATAAACACAAATCAATCAATGTGATACAGCACATTAATAGAATGAAAGAAAAAATCATGATCATATCAATGGTGAAAGATTGAAAACATTTTTTTTTAAGACCAGGTACAAGACTAGCATGCCTTTTTTTTTTTTTTTTTTTTTTTTTTTTACCACCCCTTTTTAACATAGTATTGGAAATTGTAGTCAAAGCAATCAGGCAAGAAAATATAAGGCATTTAAATTGTAAAGGGTGGTATAAAACTATCACTATTTTTGAATGATATGTAGTAAATCTAAAAACTCCACCCAAAATACTGATCTAATCAAGGAATTCAGACAAGTTGTAGGACACAAAATTATACAAAAATTAGTAGCATTTCTGGACAGTAACAATAATATCTGGAAAAAAAAGAAAGTGATACATTTTACAATGGCATCAAAACCAATAATTTACTTAGGAATAAACTAAGGAGGTGAAAGATCTTCACTCTTCAAATTACAAGATTCTCATGAAAGAAATTGGAGAAGACATAAATAAATGTAATATTATCTTTTGTTCATAGCTTGGAAGAATTAATATTGTTAAGATATTCATGCTCCTCAGAGCTATTTATAGATTCAATGCAAACTCTGTTAAAATTCCAGTAGCACATAACACAAAAGTAAAAAAATAATAAGCCCACTAATAAAATGTATATGGAACCACAAAAGACTCCAGAGAAATCCTTGGAAAGAAGAACAAAGTGGGAGGCATCATACCTCCTGATTTCAAGCTACGTTATAAGTCAAGTGTTCATCTCATCTGGGGATAAAGAAATTTTTATACATATGAGATCTGCCCAGAAAGTATCCAGCCACACATGATGAAAAGTAAAGTTATTTATTGAAAAAGATACAAAATACTAGAAACATTGCACATAGGACAATGACACCTCAGTTCCCTCCAAAGTAGGCACCTTGGGACCTTAGACACTTCTCCCAGCATCTCTTCCATTGTTCAAAACTCTGCAAAATTTTGTCGAAATTGCTATGAGCTGCGCCACTGGATTTTCCTGAATTTCATCAACAATCTCTTCCCTTTCAAAGGTGATTTTAGTTTTGGGAAAAGCCATAACTCTCAGGGTGCCACATCTAAGCTGTAGGGGGGCTGGGTATGTGAGTGATTTCATTTTTTTGCCCAAAAACTCTGTACAAGATGGTATGCATGAGCAGGTGCATTGTCATGACGAAGCTGCCAATCTCCAGTTGCCCACAGCTGTGGCCATCAAAGTCTTGGATGCTGTTAATTATTTGAATCTCCAGATCAGCTTCTAGTTCTTGCACTGTCAGTCACCAATCTTTGTTAATTGCAGCCCATACATGTTCAGCATTCTCAGGTGTTTTGTTTGCTGCAGGCCTTCCAGAGGCCTGCAACACTTTCCTGAATCACTTTCAACAGATTCTGGACCATTTTTATAGCTTTTGTGCCATTCTTTCATTTGCACCACACTCATTGCATTGTCCCCAAAAGCTCTGAATCATGAGTCATTTTTGCAGAGAAATGTTCAAACTTAATGCAAAATTTGATGAAGATTCATTGTTCTGCTTGTTCAGTCATTTTGAATGAGACAGCCACACAATACACATTCTCTCTCAATGGTGTCTATCCCCTCCACGGCCTAGTACAGTGAAGTCATCATTGTTCACACATGTGCGTTCCAGTCAACTCTTCTTAGCTGCCAGGTCACATCGAGGTTGCCCAAACTGTTCTCATTATATTAATAATAGTTTGACTTTTTTTCTGGATAGGCCTGGATATATATGTATACACACATCTCACACTGTGGAATAATATTCAGACATAAATATTTAGGAAATCCTGTTATTTGTGGCAATATGGGTGAACTTTGAGGGTATTACACACAAGAAAATTTATCAGAGAAAGACCGATACTTTATGATCTCACTTGTATGTGGAATCAAAAAAACACAAAACTTTATTCATAGAAAAAGATCAGATTAATATTTACCAGAGGCATGTGTGGGAGATTTAGAGAAAGGTTTTTAAAGGGTACTACTTCCAGTTATACAATAAATAGGTACCAGGGATGTACTGTACAACATGATGATTATAGTTAACACTATTATGATATTTTAAAAAGTTGTTAAGAGAGTAAATTTTAAGTGTTTTCATCACAGGAAAAAATAATTATTTTTTTCAGTGTGTTTATATGAGATGCTAACTGAAGTTACTGTAGTAATCATTTCACAAAATAGGGTGGGACAAAAATTGGTTTACAATTCTGAGTATGTAAAACATTTATTCTTGTATTATTATTTATTCACTATTGCATTATTTTCCATATGAACATTTGTAAGCCTACTTTGCCCCACACTGTATGTATATGAGTATGTAAGTAAAACCATTATGCTGTGCAATGGATGTCAATTATATCTCAAAACTGAAAACTGAGGACAAAGGATTAGGGTTTATATTGGATAGAATTTTGTTTATTGATGGAATTATGCTTGGGGAACATCACTTGCAGCAGTGGGTTAAGATTGTCGGAGACATGTTTATCAACTGTCTAAAATGATACCTTACAGAGAGGAGAGAATTCTCTTTTGTTAAGTTCTATTATTATTAGATAACAATAGACATTTGGCATGAGCTAAAGAGATGAGGAAAAAGATGTAGAGTAAGAGAAGAGAGCAAAAGAAATAACATAAAATGTGGCTAGAGGGAAAAACGGCAGGTTAACCCAAGCACCATTTTGATACCAGAATGCCCAGAACATCAGCCAACAAAAATACATGTCAGTAATTCATGTGTTCTATAGCTGTATCCGTGTTTTCTCTTTGTGAGCTATAAAATCACATTCTAAGGGCATGTACCTCTGAAATGTTGATGTTTTCTTCCTACTTTGTTTCTTGTATTTTCACTCAATGTATTATATTGTCCTCAATCTTCAAAACCAGTTATTTATCAAGCTCAGTTAACTCTGCCTTCTTGATTGCATCCATGTCTATTCACTTTGAAATCCATCTCTACTGGTTAATGTCCAACTCTGCATCTATTTCAATTTCTTTAGTTGGTCTACTGTCAGCTTTTACCTAATTAATGCTATAGCTTCCTAACTGGTTTCTTTGCTTTTAATCTTTCTAAATCCATTCTTCATACTTGAGACAGGAGAATAAAAGAATGACCAAACTATGAAGTGATTGACATCCGTGCTTCAAATCTTTGAAGGAGTATCTATTAACTTCAGAATAAAATATAATTACCTTAGCATAATCTGGAAGATTCTTTATTAACAGACCTTTGATTATTGGTCTAACTTCACCTCTTGCTATTTTGCTTCATATTCCATACTACAAACCATATTAAATTTCTTTCATATTTATATTTTCCCTTGTTTATGAGCCTTTATAAATGTGGTCCTCCAGCCCACACCTCTTCCCTTTAACCACTGTGCAGCAAAGCAATATCTGAAGGAAAGGATAGATAAATCATCTTTTTAAAAAAAGTTCAGATCTAACCGCATTACGCATAGGATTGTCCCTGTTGCCCTTTCAAAGATCAGAGCCTGGTAAACTTTTTAAGGAAGCAGAGTAGCAGCCCTTACCCTTCAAGTCTCATTGTCTTCTGGACTTTTTTTTTTTAAGGCAAAAGTTGAGCTATTTAAATCTTCTGGAGTAGGAAAATCTCTGACATTACAAGGCGTATTTTAATTTCTATGAGTCAGCAAGGTATCTCTCGCAGTCTTTCTTTGTGTATTTCTCTTTCTGTTTCCATCTTTCTGTTTCTTTTACACACACACCACCTATAAGACATCACATCACAGAAAATTTTAATGGCAATTTTATTAGAGGTAATAATTATGGCTCAAACTAACATTTGGAGAGAGTGTTTCATATAAAGATTTTGTATTAAACATGGGGATAACTTTTTCAAAGGAAACAATTTTCTCATAGGTTTTTTTTTGAAACACAACTCATTCAAAATCTTCAGTACCAAGTTCAAGGTTAGCCCTCAGCAAAGTTGTTGAAATGAGTGAATGTATGAAAGGCTAATTTTGGGGGATGAGTATATGTGTTTACTGTCTTTCATTACCCTTTTCTGATCCTTTTGTTTTCAACATCCCTTTAAAAGTGCCACTGCCACATACAATACCATTCTGTGTATCCCACCAAGTACAGTAGGACCATTATGTGTCCTCTTTACTTTGTTCTGGGATAAATACAGTTAAATGGACTATTTTGGCTGTCAGATCACATTACCCTCAATTTTCAGACAACTACCCTTATTAGGCGTTAAGAATGGTGTTTAACATATTCTCATTTGTATTATTAAAATGGTTAAATAGTGGCAGTACCATTGGAATCATGTAGTGTATTCCATAAAGAAAAGCACTTGTGTGCATAAATACTCGACAAATTCAAATTTTTATAGTCAAAACTCATATTCGGTTATTTCAGGGTGATTTTGGCTTAATTCACACCAAAAATAATCACTGTAAAAACAGATCAATGATGGTTACCTACCGAAGCATTTTGAAATCTATACAAATGTGTTTTCTTTAAGCATCCCTATAAAAACAGGAGATATGTAATAGGTTAATTTAAGTTCCAATACAGACCTAAAAGAGGATGGCAACAATAGCTGCTTATGATTTATTAGCTGGATGAACTACAAACAGATGAAAGAGAAGTTCTAGCTCATAAGAGTTTGCTACCTGCTGGAACTAACCCACCTGAAGCTTTCTACTTACTGCCTATTTATCTCATCTGTGAGATAATTTCTTCCCTTATTTATGTCTTTGCTACTATTATATTGCTAGGCCATTGCCACATTATGCTTAAATAACAATGTAATTATGCTTTAGTATTTTAGTCATCCTAATTACATGATTTTTTAATATTAGTTTGCTTCCCCCCCTTTAAAAAAAATTCAGTTTGTGAACAGAATATAATTAATACATATCTCTTTTTATTGAGTAATAATTGATATAACATTGTATCAGTTTCATGTATACAATGTCATGATTCAGTGTGTGTCCATATTGCACAATGACGACCACAATAAATCCAGTTCACATCTGTCATCGCACAGTTACAAATTTTTTTTCTTATGATGAGAACTTTTAGGATCCTCTTTCCTAGCTACTTTCAAATCTGTAATACAGTATTATTTACTATAGTCATCATGCTATACATTACATTCCTGTGACTTAGTCATTAATGCATGGAAATATGTTCCTTTTGAACTTCTTTCACTCATTTCTATGACTCTCTCCTCAGGCAAACATCAATCTTTTCTCCACATATATGAGCTCGGTTAGATTCCACACATAACTGGGATCAAATGGCATTTATCTTTTTTGTCTGACTTGTTTCACTTGGCATAATTCCCTTGAAGTTTATATGTGTTATTGCAAATGCAAGATGCCATTCTTTTTTTTATGGGTCATTTTAATATTCTGTTATATACATGACTTAATAGTTATATACATATAATATCTTCAGGTGAAAGTGAAGAAATGAGCGAATCTTCTAGAGAGTTTGTCTTTATGACTAAATATAATTGCTTTTTTAAAAAAATGTAGTTTCCAGCACATGATAGATAATCACTGAATTTTGAGAAGCCCAACATTATATGGATAAGACATTCAAATGACTGGATACAGTTTTAACTTTTTATCCAGAAATCTGGCATCTTTTAACTTGTTAACATAACCACTCTTTGCCACTTCTAAAATTAAAAATAAACCGATGAAACTCTGAATAATAATAGCAGCTACCATTTGGGGGCGCCCACTGTTTATCAGGCCCATATGAAGCCATTTAATCCTCATCACATTTCAAAAAAACAACCCTGGCTGTTTTCCTTACTTTATGTAAGAGGAGTCTGAGCTTCATAAATTTTAAGTAAGTAATAAAAAAAACTACCTACTAAATAGTGGATCTAGGATTTAAAGGGGCTGATCTGATTCCAAAGCTTGAAATAAATGTGCTTGCCTTGTCTCTAAGAGGATTACTGGCCTGTAGCATTTGTTGAGTGAAGAACTTTCGCTTCCCAGTTATAAGCTCCCAGGAGTTTTCCTCCTCCATCTCCCCCTTTCAGCTTCCACTTCTCTGCATTTACTTCCAGCTTCTGTTCCATAATCCTCTTCGTTAGTGGTGCCTTTTGCCAGGCAGAGCATAGGGCACACTAGCTGTGCTAGCAGCCTAGCGTTTCTCTGCAGACACGGAATCATGGCCTTGGCCTCAAAGGCATTTAGAGCCTGAAACCCCTGCTCTAACATTGCTGTTTACTAACTTAGTGACTTGGACAAACCACCCCTTTGTGGCATAGTGTCTTCATAGTTAAATAATGAAAGGGATAATAGTACTTGCATTATATACAACTGATTTGAATATTAGATGATTTAACAAATGTATAGTACTGGATATATTACATGGTATATAATAATTAATATTTATTAGCTATTTGTGATAACATCACTTTTATAACTTCTTTTATTTTTAAGATTTTATTTATTATTTCCAGAGATAGAGGAAGGGATAGAGGCAGAGAAGGAGAGAAACATCAATGTATGGTTGCCCTTCACCTCCCTCCAGCCACAGATCTGGCTGGAGACTTACCTTGCAACATGGGTATGTGCCCTGGCTGGGAATCAAACCAGCAGCCTTCCGGTTTGCAGGCTGGTGCCTTATCCACTGTGCTGCCAGCCAGGGTACTTTTATAACTTCCATAGGAAACATTATTATAGAAGAAGTCTTTATTTTAAGATTTTATTTATTTAGTTTTAGAGTAAAGAAGAGATGGAGAAAGAGAGGGAGAGAAAAATGAATGTGTGCTTGCCTTTCACATGCCCCTAACTGGGGACCTGGCCACAACCCAGGCATGTGCCCTGACTGGAAATTGAACCAGTGACCCTTTGGTTCACAGCTGGCACTCAATCCACTGAGCTACACCAGCCAGGGCAGAAGAAGTTTTGATAAGTTGAATTTAAAATAATTGCATTTTGTAACAGTGAAATTTTTCACTTTATCACTGAAATAATTGTAAGCCATATTAAATGACTTACATTTTATATTCGTACCTTTGAATGTGTTGTGTTATATTTGAATGTGTTGTGATAGAGGGTGGAGTAAACGGAGAAAGTTGTTATGCTATTTAAGATTACTTGTAAAATTCTGCTCTGTTCTACTTTCTGATATAGTGAAATACTTGGATTTCTAGCAAAGAGGTATAAAATTGAGGCACATCTGGATGATAGAAAAATATATTTTACTGTTATTTAAAAAATGTAGTTAAGTTTTTAATTGTCAATATTTGATGTGTAGACTGTTTTACCAAAGCTATTTCAATTGCCAAGGAAATTCAATGACAGCAAACTTAGGAAGAGCTTTGTCTAATTGGCAGGTTTTAAAGAATCTGTCTAAATAGAGAGGGGAATTTGCATGGATGGTATAAAACAATATCAAATACAAAACCTATCACATTTTCTTGAATTCTATTCAGATGGAAATGCCTCTGATATTCTGGGATTTCAGGGTGTACCTGCAAAAATTCCACTTGGCCTCAGTCCATTTCTCACTTTCTGTTTCCTATTGAAAATGGGGTGCATTACTTCTCAAAAGGATAACTAGACTGGGGATTGCTGAGTTATGTTCCCCTAAGACACATCTGGCTCTCTATCTATTTTCATAAACAAAGTTTTATTGGAACCCACAACCATGCTCACTTGTTTACATACTCTCTATGTCTGTTTCACATTGTAACAGGGAAGCTGCATAGTTGCCACAGGGACCATATGACGGCAAAAACAAAAACATTTACTATCTGGACCTTTACAGAAAAGAGCTTGCCAATCCTAAAGTAGACAAATCTAAATACACACATGAGAGGTTATTTCAACTTGATGTTTCATACTGTTTTTTGCAGGAAAAAAATGACCTCTCCCATAAGATTTTACTATGAGTATCGATTAAAAACAGCTAGGTTCATGTATGTCTTTTCCTTTTCATTTAGACTATAAACTCCCACAGCATGATTACCATTGCAGGAATATTTCTATAGAAAATGTAAAATATTACAAATAGAAAAATAGGAAATGTGGCTACTACAATATTGAAAGGGACAACCGATTCATCTTTTATATGATCACATTATTTTGTGAACATGTTAACTAATTTGTTAAAGCAGTTTATTGAGGTAAAAAAAGCACATTGACTTACTAGTTCTTAAGACTTGAAAAATATGAAATTAAGGGTATTAAAAAGCATTGAAGTAAGCTATTATGAACATCATCTAGTTACTTCCCATTGCATCATTATTTAGTGATGTTTGAGGTCATTTAGACTTGCATTTGTATATATGGTATGTTTTTCCTCAGAAAAAATTTCATCAATTTGTATCAATTTTTTCACTTTTGCCCATTTAGTTCTATCCTTATTAGTTATTATTTTCATAACCCTGCTTATTCATTGGCTTCTTTAAGTTCTCTCTCAGTTTGGGGCCCGGAATTGAAAGCACTCAAATAGAGCTCCTAACAGGGCAAGAGTGCTAGTGGGTTTATCCTCTAACCCATGTAATCCTGTGAGAGGTTCTGTGCATCATCATGATCATTAGCAAGTCAAATGTGCGTAAAGGCCACCTCCTAAAATTCTCTGTTCTCTTTTTCAAAATAAATTTGAAACTCTGTTCCTTGTATTCATGTCTCTGGGTCTGTTTTGCTTGTTTGTTTTGTTCATTAGGGTCCTGTAATGGGTAAAATCATATGGTATTTGTCTTTCACTGACTGGCTTATTTCACTAAGCATAATACTCTCCAGTTCCATCCAAAAGGGAAGGGGATGGGTTAGGAGGAGAAGAAGGCAAAGAAGGGGAATAGTTTAGTCAAGGAACTAGCATGGAATGGATGACCCATGGACATGGACAACATGTGGGATTAAGTATGGAGAGGGGGTGGGGAGGGTGAGGAAGGGGAAAGCAGGGGTGGGAAATGGGATGAATATAATACAACAACAATAAAATAAAATTAACAAAAAAAAAAAAAAAGAGAGAGAAATATAAATAGGTAGTTACAGAATAGCCGTGGGGATGTAATGTACAGTGTAGGAAATGGAGTAGCCAAAGAATTTGTACGCAGGAACCATGGACATGAACAATGGTGTGTGTTGGGGGCTGCCTGAAGGAGTGGGGGGTGCTGAGTGGAGGGGGGAACAAAGGGAAAAATTGAGACAACTGCAATAACATAATCAATAAAATATAATTTTAAATAAAATCCCCCCCAAAATAAATAAAATAAAATAAATTTGAATGAACACTGGGAGTAGAATATACTAGGACCCAGAGTTAGTCCTCTGTAAGGATTTCAGGACTTCCTGTAGTTCATCTGCAGGTGTGCATATGAAGTCTGTCCCGAAAGTATCAGCTGCACAAACTTAATTATATTGACACTGATTCAGTACTTTTAGGACAGACCGATACTGTCCTGATCAGGTGCAGATTACCTGTTCTGGGGAAATGGGGCTGATTATTTAAAAACCAGAGATGAAAAAAGAAACCCCACAGCAAGAGGATTAATTTACTTCCTGGTAAACTTGATTCTGTTTTGTAACCTTTCAAACATGGGTTTTATGAGTGATACTATTCAAATGTAGTATACCCTAGAGTGTATTGTTCATCTTGCTACTTGGCTGGGTGTCAGGAATACCTGTTTGCATTGTGATGCAACTTTTCTTAATATTTACATTAGAAATATCAAATATGGATCTTAAGACCTCTCATATATTTCTGTGTATCAAATGGGGTTCACAGGAGGTAAGGGCTTGCATCCAAAATAAAAAATAGTAAATTTCTCTTAAAAATGTGTAGAACTTTTTAAACCAGTGGAATGGCTCAAATTACAAAAACTAATGTGAAACTTTACCTTACTGATAATTTCCTTTTCCTTGGTAACTGAAAATATGAAAATTAAAGCCTTTTAAGGTTATCTTGAATTGTATTTCCTGATACTTCCATATACATATTGAGTCACTGGAGAATGTTTCTTGAGTTGGGCAGTCATGCTCTATATTGCTATTTTTAATAAACACAGGGCTTTTTCAATAAAAAGAGGTCATTGGTCTATATGGCTGACATTTATTTAGACACCTGCTTTAGAAGGTTTTCTTCTAATTGCAAGATGAGAGGAAAGTAAACTGGGCAATGGCTGTTAAGGCCTGGCTTGTTTAGTTTTTCATAGAGATAACGTATTTCCAATTCCTGAGTTATGATACGAAAAATGAAGGGCCAGCACCTTGTTGGGGGAAAAAGTGAGAGTAGCCCTAATGCAAAATCTCATTAAAGCAACTGTCAGGGTTCCTCTATTTTACCATCACCTCCCCGTTACTGTAAGAAGCAACTGTCGTTTTGAGTGAGTGTACTGCCAAAGAGGCATTTACAAATAAATGAAAAATGTCACAATTGATTTCACTCCTTCCAGAATACAGTGTGTCAGCTTTGTCACAAATTGTCTTTTTTACTCTCTGTTTTAGATCTCCCAGCTGAACATTGGAAATAGCTTTTGATGGTTTAGGGACTCTTTCATTTGACCCCAGGTAAGCCATCTATTGGTGACCTTTAATAAATATTTGTAAAACCAGCCAGTAGTTTGGGAATATAAAAACCCTTTTCACACTTCTTTCTGCAACTGATATTTTTGCCAGAAAGCATTCAGATGTTAAGATCAGTTACTTACATTTTTGGATATTGGGTAAAATTATTTTGTGCATTACAAAATGTTGTAAAATCTTACAATTTTACTTCACATTATTTTTTTTTCAGTACAGTGGTTTGCCATTATGCTTAATTTAATAACTAAAAAACTAATGTACTTGTAAAGAAGATATCTGGGTTTGTTTTTTCTATGTTTTGAAAGAACTCAATAGATATCTAAATTTGTATCCCACTTTTTTTTTTTTTTTAAGATTTTATTTATTATTTCCAGAGAGAGGGGAAGGGAGGGAGGCAGAGAGGGAGAAAAGAATCAATGTATGGTTGCCTCTCACCCGCCTACAGCCACAGACCTGGCTGGAGACCTGGTTTGCAACCTCGTTATGTGCCCCGGCTAGGGAATCGAACCAGCGACCTCTGGGTTCGCAGGCCAGCACCTTATCCACTGTGCCACCAGCATCCCTTTTAAAAAATAATTTTGTCTTGAAAACAGCCTGTCATATAATTTATATAAAAAAGATCTTTGACATCACCTTAAATCAGTCCTCCAGCAGTAGTACTATCCTTCTAACATTGTTGAGGTCTTAACTCTGAACCTTTTACCATGCTAAGCAATTATATGAATTAACTTATATAAATGTATCAAAGTGGTACTTGAATCCTAAGTTAATATAGATTTGAAAAAGAGAAACTAATTAGAAATTGCTAGCAGTATTTTTATTATGTATATTAAATTAAAGGAAAGTAAATCTTCATATAATTACATTTAAGAGATTTTAATCAATATAATTAGTTATAGATCATACGAGCATTTGAAATTATTTAGCTCTCTACTTGAAAGATTGTGGAGTGAACTAATTAGCAATATTCTGTTGCTCCTTAAAAAAAGAACTTGAAGTAATTCATCCATTTATTCAACAAGTATTTATTGAGCCTCCATTAACTGCCAGCTATTTTACATTGATGATATGATGGTGAAGAATATGTATCTGCTTCTCTTACCATATTGCTTTTCTTTAACTTCAAACTCTCACTAGACATTTATTCCTAAAATATTAAAATTTAAGTAACATTAATTTCCAAAAATAATTTTCAGAAAACTTCTTTCTCTCAATATCTATTATGTCACATCCCACATTTCATTTAATATTTTCCATTTAATTTTGCTTGGGAATAAACTAAGATAAAAATTATAAAAATTATGAAGAGAATTTCATGAAGAATCCCAGTAAAAATTATTTTTGATCACCATAAAGCTGCATGATCTTTTGTACAATTTTTACAAACCGATTTATTTTCTTTTAAATTAGAAAATTAGAATATATGACACATAGCTTGACATGCTAAAGCATAGATTCAGATCAGAAAGATAAAAGAGTTAAATAGCATAAGGTTAATTGTCAAGGGATTTGACAGATGTAAAATTATAATATATTTAATTAGTAAATTTAAAGTGGGTTAAACAATCAACTGTTCAATATATCCTGAGTGTGTGGCATGTGCATGAAAATGCATGGAATGCTATTAAGTGTTTTTGAAAAACAATTCAAGAGGCATTAGAGGGCCCCATTCATGATTTTCATTATTATGGAAGGTAGAGGAGGAGTTCAGTATGTTTCCTGTTACAAAACCATTTACAATTCCAGGAACACAAAATAGGCAGTGAAAAAAATAATACAGGATCAGGGAATAGGAGCATGTGTAAGTAGCTGCTATATAAGAGGTGAAGGCAGCATTAGTGAGAGTTATTTCAAAAGGGTTAAAGCTGTGTGCTGTGAAGTTTTCAGAGAAGGCATTTTAAATCATGTCTAGAGCTATACTATGATAAATGGGAAGAGTTTGGGTAGCAGATAGGAGAGCCAAATAGAAAATTTTCTTTTCTTTTCTTTTCTTTTTTTTTTTTCTTGGATGACCCAACAGCATGAACCATACAAGGAGAATGGAGTGTAAATAGGAAAGGTTAGTGACTATAGCAGAAGATTTTGTCCTGAGATGTTACTGAATGTGAGGAGAAGTAGAGTTGGGGTCTTCAAAGCCAGGTGGAGTAGTTCAGTGGGAGCGAGAGGAACAAGTGCTGCATTAGAGGCCTCAAGGCTGGCTGGGAGGGAGTTGCGGACATCCACATATCCATGCACAGGAGGAGGTTGAATTTGGATGCTAACGGGGGAGTGACTGAAGAAATACACTGTCAGTCTGTCTGTTCCTTGTTTCTGTGCCTCGAGAAAAAAGGAATTCTAATTAAAAAAGAAAAAGAAATATAGTGTAAGCAATTAAGCTGTATTTTACTGATATATGTATATTATTTACAAATTTAACACATTCTAGGGACAGTAATTAGCGATCAGGTTAAATTATTTTGATTACCTTTTTTATGTTCAATGTCTAAGATGTTTCGTAGTCTATTCTCTACACAGCTTCTCTTTTGCTGTTCCTTCATTCTTTCCTTCTTCCTCTTTCTCCCTTGTCCCTTTTTTGCTATGCTTTCTATTCCACTTCCCCATCCTAAAAAGCAATATTTTAGGGTGACTTTTATTAAATTATTTAAAATAATTAGTCATAGTTTAAAATTATTATTTAAACATATTTTTTAATTACATAGGTTTAAAATGAGAACAGCAACCTTCTTCTATATCATGTCAGTTCTCCTGAGGAAATGTTCTTAGAACATTTTCAACTGTTCTAAGCTTTTTCTTCTGAAAGCTTTTATAACCATCTCTTAATTATAAATTATTGATATTATCATTGACTTCTTATTTTTTTGGTTGAGAATATGTTTTTCTAAGATCTCATACCCAGCTGTCCCAAATATCCTCCTTCCATTTTAAACACAAAGTTATATCACAGTTCATAAAATTAATGGTTTTCACATATATAATAACTAAGTGAATTTTTATTGTTTACTTCTAAAGTACATCATGAATTATGAATGTTTTTTCTCATTTTAAATATTTTTCCTGAAATTTGTACTTTTGTTTGCTTAGTTTTCTTTATATCTGTTCCTATTTATTCCCAAATGTTCTAAAATCCATCCATTAAATGGCAGTCAGTAACATTTTAAAATGACTTTTTGTTACTGTTATTGTCAAAAAAAAAAGGCCTTTAATGCCTTTATTATTAAAGACAGAAGCTCAAGTAAAGATCTTAGTCCTAACCTTAAGATATGAGAAAAACAAAAGAATCCGAAAGAAACCAGTAAAATGTTATCCTGAAAAGCTAAATAAACTCCCGTTGAGCTTGATAGGGAGAGAGAAAAGGAATAAGGAAGAGAATGAATTCAGATGAAAATAATCTATAGCTGTATTAAACAGTTTTTATATTTAGCCTGGAGATATTTTTGTTGTATTCCTGCATAAATTTTAACTGTTGTTTCTAGACCTGGTACAGTTATCATCCTGAATTGAAACTTTTCTGCTTCCTGTATTGGATCCATGTTACCTCATCTAATTTTTGTCTCCAATCGCATTCTAATAAAGGGTTCCTGGAAAAGTTTTCTGACTCCTCAAAAGCTTGAAAAGTTTTCATTCTACGTTTATGGCTTGATTGACAGTTTGAATGAACCCAGGCAGCTTCCTCATGGAATTTTGGGGCTTCTATTATCTTGTAGTATTTGGGCTGAGAAATCTGAGACCATTGTAATGGTGGGTGCGGCTTTTCTCAGGAAATGTTATGACTTCTTTGTTGAAAATATCTGTACCTTTCAAACTGGCCTTTTAGTTTTGTTATGCTCTTGTTGTTATTACTGTTGTTATTGTGATTATTATTGTGATTTTCTTCTGAATTTATTCTTTATTTTTGTAACTGCTGTTGTTAGAAAATGCTAGCTATTCTGGATTAATTCTCTGATTTTATTTTCTTCTTTGTTACCTTCTTACTTTTCATTTCTTTTGTTTCTGGTTTATCCTTGATTTTATATACAAGGTGTGCATGATCAATTGGCAAGAACTTTGAACCTCCTTATTTCACATACTTATTATTAATTTTGAAAAACTGTATTTCTAAGATTATGACTTAACATCATTGTTTCAGATATAAAGTATTAAATTCTGAGAGCAACTGTCATGCCAAAGGAATACAATATTAGAGCAACCATAGTTTCTGGACTGTGTGCAGGTGAACCGCTAAGGAAATTGTGGACTTCAATAACATCCCTTTAAGTACAGTTTACAATGTGAAGAAGGTGTATGATGCTGATCCTGATGTCACCACACCAACAAGGAAAACACATAAGGTACCCAAGTATCACACAAGTCCAGATATTGCACACAGAATCCAGGAGATCATCAATGAAGATCCAGAATGTTTACCTTGATGTTTTGAGAGAAATAGTTGTACTGCCAATGAAGCAAGTTGCAAATGGACATCATTTTATTATCCAACAAGATTGTGAAACAGCACATAACACCAAAAAGGTGCAAGAATTTCCCAGCATCAATGTTCCTGAATTCTGGTCAAAGGAAATCTGGCCACCTAGTTCACCACATGCAAACCCTTTAGACTATTATGTATGCAGCATTTGTGAGAAAGAAGTTAGTAAACAACCTCATTCCAATAAAGAGGCTGTTAAAGCTAAGATTTAAAATATTATCATGTCCATGGATAAAGATAAGTTAAAATATCCTCAAGATTCTGAAGTTGAATCGAGTTTATAGTTCCAGCAAATGAAGGCTTTTTGAACATTAAAAAAAATAATGACTATGTTTATGTATTTACATCTAAGAATAAATTTATTTCGGAATTTAACACTTTTGTGGTATGTTGTTTATTTTACCAAAATTTTGCCAATTGATTGTGCGCACCCTGTATGAATCAGATTTCCTAATCTTCAGAAACTTTTAATTCTGTAATTGTTCTTGTTTTATAGTATCTTGTTCTTGATTTATGGTGTTCTGTATTAATTATATATTTGAAGTCTTTCTCATTTTGCATAGTCTTTTCCCTTCTGGATCTCTTTTTTGTTTTACTCTGTGTGGGTGTGTTGGAAATATTCCTCACATATATAACAATTCTTTTTAAAAAATAATTCTCAAATGCTCATTTTAAAAATGAGACACTGCCCTGGCTGGTGTGGCTCAGTGGACTGAGCACCAGCTTGTGGACCAAAAGGTTGCTGGTTCGATTCCTAAGCAGGGCACATAACCAGGTTGCAAGCTAGGTCTGTAGCTGGAAGCAGGTGAAAGACAGCCATACATTGATGTTTCTCTCCTTTCTCCTGCCCTTCTCTCTAAAAATAATTAATAAAATCTTTTTAAAATTAATTAAAGTGAAACACTAAAAGCTGATAACCGTATTCTTACATGGGATTTTTTTTTCTGGTGAACTACACTACAGATGGTAATGAGAAAGCCTTTTCATTAAGTACCTGATATATAAAATTTGTAAGTTTAATAACAACCTATAGAAATAGATATTTCTCTCATTTTATTGCTGAAGAAACAGAGTCAAACAGGTTAAATTTTTAAAAAAGATTCGATTTATTATTTTCAGAGAGAAAGGCGGGAGGGAGGAAGAAAGGGAGAGAAGCATCAATGTATGGTTGCCTTTCACCTGCCTCTAGCTAAAGACCTGGCTGGAGGACTGGCTTGCAACCTGGTTATGTCCCCTGACTGGGAATCAAACCAGTGACCTTCAGTTTCACAGGCCAGCACCTACCCACTAAGCCACTAGTCAGGGCTGAGGTTAAATTTTTAATGTTACACATCATCTAGACACAATACTCTATTTTGCCCTAGCTCTATATTATTCAAAACCTTATATTCTTTCTAAGATATTATTTAATTTATTTTTTCCCTTTTGGAGAAACAGTTCTGAATCAAGTGGCATTATGGTAAAACTTGGTAAAAATAATCATATTTTGTTAAACTGCAGATTAAATGTAACAGCACAATTACAAATACATTTGAAGTGCTATCTGAAAATTACAAGTAAATCTTCAAAATTATGCAGTTCATTATTAAATATGCAAATATAAACTTGGGAACAATCTAAATTCCTAAAATGGGAGTACCTTTAATAATATTAATAATGCTTCATTATATAGCTTTTAAACATGATGTTTTCAAAGGATACTTATAAAATACCATAAGGAATGTCTGGTATGTTAAATGAAAAAGCAGAATGCTAAAATTCACTCTCAGTACAGTGCAAAGTAGGCTAAAATCCATGCACACATACATAGAAATAAGACTAGAAGAAAATACAGTAAATTGAAAAATAGTATCTTGTTTCTAAATTTTGATTTGTTGAAAATGTAAAAACCTCATTGATGATATTGTATAATTTCCAGATTTCCTAAAATAACTATATATTATTTTAAAAATAAGAAAAGCCTTTAAAAGCATGTAAAAGGAAAAAAAAAACTCTGCTCTTGGGGGTCAGTGAAGCTAAAGGTTCTTTAGTTCTTTTCTACTTTCTATATCTCCATCTGGGGACAGTGCTAATGGGACAGAATTGGGCTTTTAACTGCACTGGGTTGTTATTAAGACTTTACTTATTTAGGAAAAGGTACTCACTCCTGTCATCTTTATTGCCAGCTTTCTTCTTTTCCCTAACTCCCTTGTCTTGTTTTTTCTACCTTAAATGCCCATCATCGATTGGATTGACATAAATATGTTTTACTTAAATTGCTAACGTATATTTTAAATTTATTGTATACTTTTATTTACAGTCCAACTATAAGTATGATTTACCAGTGGAACTGTTTTCTGAAGTATTTTGTGAGCATCTATCAAAGTCTTTCTAGTGGCAAATATATATGAGAGAAGTTAAAGGTATATAACTGGATTTTATGAATAAAACTTAAGGAGAAAAATCACCCTGATTATGTATACTTAACACTCATCTACATTTTAGATATTTTTTGCTGTATAAACAGTCATTTTATGTAATTTAATTACTACTTAACAGGGATTTTAAACACCTGGGTTTTCTTTGCACTATCTATAAAATCTTTAGGAAATAAGAATTAATGCATACTTGATATTGAAATAGAGTGAAATGGAAAGGAATGTACATATTACTCTTATATAAATCTCAGATATACTGAATTATTCTACAATAGAGATTACGTAAGCAGCA
Source organism: Noctilio leporinus (assembly GCA_004026585.1). Classification (NCBI taxonomy): domain Eukaryota; kingdom Metazoa; phylum Chordata; class Mammalia; order Chiroptera; family Noctilionidae; genus Noctilio; species Noctilio leporinus. Next base: position 100,786 of record PVIW01004587.1, on the reverse strand, counting down.
ATGCCAGAACTGTGAACACAATTTTAATGACATAATTTTTTAATGAGTATTATAAAATATATACTATAAAATTTAAAGCACAGATAATTTGGTCAAATTAAATTGTTAATTTGTGTAAGGGAGAGCAATAGAGACTGGGTTTTTGAATATTCAAGAGAACTTGAAAAATTTTTTCTCTAATCACTGTGCAAACATTTCTTAAGCATCCAAGTGCTGAGGCCTTGCTTACTCTATTAAATATGCAATTATAAAACATACTGGCTGGTATTTTATATTAATATAATAAAACTTTGGCAGATTGCTACTATTAAAGCAGTGATATAAAAATAGTGCTTAAGTTCAAACCCAAAGAACATCTTTAAAGCAGCTTCATTTTTTGAAATATGGTAAATTAAAAGACACAAATGTTTCTAATTTTGACACCTCCCCTAGGAGGTTTAAGGATCTCATGTTTTGCCTAACTGAATTCATAATTAATTATGAACTGTGTTAATTTACAGTTTTAGAAGGACAATTTTAACTTTAGTATTGTAGGCTTGATTTAGACAATTTTGCAGCTTTATCCATCAAAATGCGATTGGCTCCTTAACCAGCGTCACTGTGGTGGCATATGGCTTTTTTGATTGGAGCTCCCATTCTGCCTCAAAATTGTCACATACTCTGGGCCCTCCTGGACACATATCCTGTGTGTGACTCTATTGTGTTATGTGATAATCTTGTCAAAGTGCTGATCCTGCTGCTGGATTTACTTTGTGTACATTCTGAAAAAAATTCCACAACCTCATTCCTCAAGGCAGTTAAAATAAGAATTAAATGAAAGCCACTGACTTATTTTCTGTTGACTCAAATACTAAATACTTTAGTATTTAGGCAATTTTTCCTTTTTAAAAAATATACTGAAAGTCTTTATCTTTGGACCTTTGATGTGTGTTACCCAAGATGAAGACAGAGATTCAAATAAGTCTTTAATTCTGAGGTATGAGAAGCATTTAAAATATGCTTATGATTTGTCTAATTAAGGGTCTGTTTCAAAAAAGAAGTTTTTTGTGTGTTTGTTTTGTTCTTAAAGATTTTATTTATTATTTCTAGAGAGAGGGAAAGGGAGAGAGGCAGAGAGGGAGAGAGACATCAATGTATGGTTGCCTTTCACCTGCCTCCAACTACAGACCTGGCTGGAGACCTGGTCTGCAACCTGGTTATGTGCTCTGGCTGGGAATCGAACCAGTGACCTTTGGGTTCTCAGGCAGGTGCCTTATCCACTGTGCCACCAGCCAGGGCTCAAAAAAGAAGTTTTCCTGGACTAAATTTTTTTATTTTGATGTAGTTCCATTTGTTTATTTATTTTTTGTTTCCCTTGCCTAAGGATATATATAAGAAAAGAAATTGTTATGAGTAATGTCTTAGATTTTATTGCATATGATTATTCTATGATCTTAATTTTTTTTGTATAATATTTAAATCTATAATTCATTTTGAGTTTATTAATTTATTTTTGTGTATGGCAGAAGAAGGTAATCTTGTTTAATTTTTCTGCATGTCTTTGTCCAATTTTCCTAACACCATTTATTGAATAAATTATTTTAGCCTATTATATATGCTTGCTTCCCCTGTCAAATATTAATTGACTATAAAGGTGTGGGTTTATTGCTGGACTCTCTATTATGTTCCATTGATCTATGTGTCTTTGTTTTTTTTTTAATTTTTATGCTAGTAGCATGCTGTTTTAATGGCCTTGTGTTATAATTGGGTATTAGGTAGTGTGATACCTCCAACTTTGTTCTTCCTTCTCAAGATTGTGGTTGCTATTGAGGTTGTTTTTGGTTCTATATAATTTTTGAATTATTTGGTCTAGTTCTATGAACAATGTCATTAGTATCTTGATAGGAATTATATTGAATCTATATATTGCTTTGGATAGTATGGATATTTTAATGATGGAAAGCAAAGGTAACTATCAACAAAATAAAAAGACAATCACTGAATGGCAGAACATATTATCCAATAATACATCTAATAAGAGGTTAATATCCAACATTTATAAAAAACTTATACAACTCTACACTAGAAATGAAAAAATTACAAAAAACCCACAAAGAATCCAAGTTAAAAATGAGCAAGTGAGCTGAATAGACACTTCTACAAAAAGGACATGCAGATGGCCAATAGACATATTAAAAAGATGCTCAATGTCACAATTATCAGAGAAATGCAGATTAAAACCACAATGTGATATTCCCTCATACCTGTCAGAATGGATATCATCAATAAATCAACAAACAAGTGCTAGTGAAGTTGTGGAGAATTGTTGGAGGAAATGCAGACTGGTACAGCCACTGTGGAAAGCAGTATAGAGATACCTCAAAAAATTAAAGATGGAGCCCTGGCTGGTAGCACAGTGGATAAAGGCGCCAGCCTGTGAACCCAAAGATCGCAGGTTTGATTCCTAGCCAAGGCAACATAACTAGGTTGCAAGCCAGGTCTCCAGTCAGGTCTGTGGCTGGAGGCAGGTGAAAAGCAACCATACACTGATGTCTTTCTCCATCTCTGCCTCTCTCTCTTTCCCTCTTTTTAAAAATAATAAAAATTTTTAAAACAAAACAAAACAGAACAAAAAATTAAAGATGGAATTGCTTTATGACTCAGTGATTCCAGTTCTGTGAATTTATCAGAAGAAATCCAAAACACTAATTCAAAAGAACATAAGCACCCCTACATTAATTGCAGTGTTATTTATGAGTGCCAAGATGTGGAAGAAGCCCACATGTTTATCAGTAGATAAATGGATAAAATAGCTATGGGACATTTACACCGTGGACTGTTAGTTGACTGTAAAAAAGAAGAAAGTTTTACCCTTTACAACAATATGTATGGACCTGGAGAACATTATGTTAAGTGAAATAAGCCAGCTAGAGAAAGACAAATACCATGTGATTTCATTCATATGTGGAATCTAATGGACAAACTGAACTAACAAGAGAAATAGAAACAGACTCATACATAGATAGCAGGCTGACAACTCTGGGTGGGACAGTTAAGGGGTGGGAGGGATCAAGCTAAAAAAAAAAAAAAGGACTCATGGACATGGACAACAGTTTGGTGATTGCTAGGGGAGGAGATATAAAGGGGGATAAATGTTAATGAAAAAAAATACAACTGAAATTTTTTTACTTTGTTGTTCATCTTTCTGGGCAGGCATTCATTTCTCCCCATATTTTAGTTATCTATATTTTACCTATAACAATCTATAATTACATTATAAAGCAACATTTGAAACCATATATTTTTATTTTGTTAAAATTTGCCTATGTAAAATGTGAAGTATCTTTTTAAACTCTGGGCACCACTTATTTCCTTAATTTTTTTCTCACTGTGCATTTTTTATTACAGAAGAAATCTTTAACAGGTACTTCTTCATTGAGTTTTCAGTAAATGTGCTGAAGAATTTTTTTCATTTCACATTTGCTCATGGGGAAATGTTTTCACTAGTCAATTTCTCCTACCATGGGGTAGGAATCTGGAAGGAGCCTGAATTACTAGTTGGTGGGAGCTAGTGCATAAAAAGTTAAACCATTTTTATATTTCTTTTGAATCTCTTTGTCAGGAGTACCCTACTCTCAACCCCTAGGTTTACTGGTTTGCTAGGAGCACTCACAAGACTAGCATGTAGCATGGTTAACTCTATTACAGACAAAGAGAAAGTGATCCCAGAAGTGTCTGAAATAATACAGAGGTCTCTCCCAGAAAAGTCACCCAGGAAGCTCATGGCCCCTACAGCAGTGAGTTGTAACAAGTGTGGAATTTTGCCAACCAAGGATGTTTTTTAGGGGCTCAGCACTCAGAGTTTTTATTGGGTGATGGTCATTTAGGCACCCTCTGCCTAAATGTAGTTCAGGCACAACTGTTCTACTAGGCACTAGGGGAAAAGTAGGTGTTTAGTATAAATGATGTAATTTATAAAAATAATGAAGGCACAGCATTCATCAGCTTTGGAAATGGTGGAACACTCCTGAAATTCAAGGTCTTTACCACCACACATTAAGTCTTTAAGCAAGTCATTTTTACCTTGCTAAATCTCAATTCTCTTTTCTCTTAAACAAGAAGATATCTAGAGAATATCAGAATTTCTTTCTGATTCTCTCGTAATTGAAATTTAAGTTTTATATAGATTTGTTTATTGGCTTAGGTAGATCAATGGGATCCTTTTAAATTACTTTTTAGTCTAGCACCCAGTGGTGATTTATTATAGATGAGGATAACAGGCTTCTGTTATTTCTGTTTTGATATTTTTTAGTTTTGTAATTTTTAGACCCAAATGCTAAGTAATGTCTTATATGTTAAAAATCTAAATGGAGAAATTAAATCATGGACTGCATAATCTCAAAGACAATAGGTGTGAAAGGTGATGAGGAAAGTTTTTACTCTCCATTTAGCAGAGTGAGGGCATAGTAACTTGGAGAGAATGATTAACCTATAAATTTCTGCACAGCTAATACTTTATAGAACATAAGTAGAATGGAATTCTAACTTCTTGACAGGATGTTCTTAGACATATTTTTTTGATGTTGTACCTTCAGTGATGGGAACATAGGCGTGGCTCAATAAATGTTAGATGAAGAATAATTGTATGAACTTGGAGCAACTTACTCAAGCTCATTCAACAAACCTTTTTGAGAACCTAGTTATAAAATAATGGCTTTACTCTAATATTCTACTGATTTGATTGATGGTTTTTGTAATTATCTTTGGTGTTTTCAATTCACCTGAGCCATGGTTTTTGCTCTTAGAAGTTTCATCCCTTCTCCATAGAACATTAGTTTGTGCCTTTGCCTACCAGTTTTCCCTTTATGCCCCTCATGTCTTTCAAGGTAGCTGTGTGATAAATTATAACTTTTATTTGGTCTCCTGGTATACTTTCATGTACCATTCTGGTTTAGAACTGAGAAATAGCTCTCTTTGTCCCTGCTCAAGCCATCTTTGAGATAGAAGCTCTCCAAAGCCTCATTTCAAAGAAAACCCTATGATAGAATAAAATAAAGCAATTTTCCATTTTCAGTTCAGTGGCCAGTCTGGTGGAAAATGCATTCAATTGTTCTTGTAAATGAAAGAGAATTATGGTGCTACTGTGTTATTTCTTACAATTCTTTAAATGTCCTGTACTGATGTTTTTCTTCTTAGCTGGACTTAAAATATGGTTCTTCAAGGCAGTAGGTGAATGTTATTTGTTTAAAAGTTCTTTGGCAATATCAAAAAAATTCTTTAATAACTCTATTTTGAAATTTTTCTAGAGCTACAGGGAAAATAAGCACTGTACCTGAATGTTTATATTGTTCAATTACAGTTGTCCCAATTTTTCTGCTGTTGCTCTCTCTTGCCCTACCCAACATCCCTCACCCCTGACTCCCATGGTCAATTCCCATGTTGTTGTCCATGGCTATGGGTCCTTTATACTTGTCCTTGACTAGACCTTCCCCCTGTAACTGACTACTTTAAAAGAAGATTTTATATATTATTTTTAGAGAGAGGGGAAGGAAGAGAGGCAGAGAGGGAAAGAGATATCAATGTATGATTGCCTTTCACCTGCCTCTAGCTTATAGACCTGGCTGGAGACCCGGTTTGCAACCTGGTTAAGTGCCCTGGCTGGGAACCAAACCAGTGAACTTTTGCTTCGCAGGCCAGTGCCTTATCCACTGTGCTACCAGCCAAGGCTGACTTTTTGATATTAAAATGTACCTACTAAATTATTCTGTAAGAAGTATTTAATTGAATATAAAAATTTATCCCATACTGAAAATATTGTACATTGGAATCAAAACTCTATGTTTTGGAATTTATCATGTAACTTTAGTATGATATTTAATGAAGCACATTTATAGTTCTGTCCTAAACTGTTGGGCATCATATGAAAGAGGTATTCTTAAGTACCAGTACTTTAAAGTTTTATGATTAAAATTTTCATACAAACTTGATGCTTTGAAGTTGTGAAAAAAAATGTTAATTAGTTTGTAATTTAAAATACCAGTAATCTTAGAGTTGTGCTATTTAAATGATGATGTTGTTAGATCACTTGAAACCAATTTGAAGAGATTTTGAAACATTAATTTAAAACAAAAAGAAAAAGAATAACATGTTATATAAGAAATATTTTCCATGCCCTGGCTGGTGGTACAGTGGATAGGCACCGTGGCTGCGAACCCAAAGGTCACTGGTTCGATTCCCCAGCCAAGGCACATAACCAGGTTGCAAGCCAGGTCTCCAGCCAGATCTGTAGCTGGAGGCAGGTGAAAGGCAACCACACATTGATGTCTATCTCCCCATCTCTTCCTCTCTCCCTTCCCCTCTTTCTGGAAATAAAATCTTAAATTTTTTTTTTTTTTTTCAGTTGAGCAATAGGAATGACATTATAAGTGGTATTATAAGATATCTAGGCTGAAATGAAACTCTAATTTAAAGTTTATGTTTATGCTCTGTGTGCTTCAATTTTATTTATAATTATGAAGCAATAAAATATTTATAATTTTTTGCACAGATATTTATCTGTAGGGCCACACTATTGCACATCTTAGTAGGCCTATTCTCAGTATAGTTTATGTATGTAAATAAAGCCTACTCTAGCTATTCAAGAAGAAACAATGATGGTATGAACATGTTTTGTTTGCCATCTGGTGACAGGATATTCAAGATAGGTGTATACCTGTGAAAGTTGATATTATGTCAAGATCCTAAATACTTCAGTGGTGACATGGAAGTAGTTTTATAGTACTCACTACATAGATTTACCATTTGACCTCTCAAAGCTAGTTGGTAATTCTGAAGTGCCTCAAAGTACACTATCTTCAGACATAGCCAAATCTCACTCACACCACAGTCACATTTTGGTGTAACTCAGTGTAAATACTTTAAGGTATAACAACAATTTAATTTTTGTAATGATTTAACAGTTTTCAAAGCAGATTCAACTAGACATGTAAAACAAATATGTTGCTTTAACTGGAATGGTTCTGTTAATTTTCCTGGTCTTCCGCTGGATTTTGCACATGAAGGGACATTTGTATATTGAGTCTTCTTCACCCATTTGAATAATATCATTTATTGTTTATAAATACTTAACATTTTTTCTAGTGATAATGAACATATCTTTAGCATGCTTATTATTTCTTTTTTCTGGGTATTTTCAAGTATGTGGAATATACTTTTTGGCAACATTACAAATATTTTTATTTATTTATTTTATTTATCATTATTTTTAAAGATTTTATTTATTATTTCCAGAGAGAGGGGTAGGGAGAGAGGCAGAGAGGGAGAGAAACATCAATGTATGGTTGCCTTTCACCTGTCTCCAGTTACAGATCTGGCTGGAGACCTGGCTTGCAACCTGGTTATGTGCCCTGGCTGAAGAATCGAACTAGTGGCCTTTGGGTTCACAGGCTGGCACCTTATCTACTGTGCCACCAGTCAGGTCTATAAATATTTTTACAGGAGAATTTCTGTTATAAAAATGTTTAGGAAATCCTCAGAAATTTCCTGATGGATGAAAATAAAAACATACTAATGTTATTTTGTAAGCAAAACATGTTCCCAAAGAATGTGGGTATCTTTGTTATGAAAAGTAAAAAGATTTATTTGGATTAATTTATACAAAATGCCTAATTAAATCTTACATAAGACTAATCAAAACACTTAATGTTATAAATGCCATTCTTGATACTAATTTTACTATGTTCTGTTTTATTATATATAGTATTCTTTTCATTTTTATTTGAATCTAAGCATTTTTAAATTTCCATTTATTTTCTGGCCCATGACTTAAAAAAATGGGTATATTATAAATTTGTAATCTAATTTCTTTGTGATCAGTGAAGATAATTTATGTTTTGAAATTTCTTTTTTAAAAAGATTTTAGTCATTATTTTTAGAGAGGGGAAGGGAGGGAGGAAGAAAGGGCGAGAAACATCAATGTGTGGTTGCCTTTCACCTGCTTCCATCTGGAGGCCTGGCTGGAGACCTGGCTTACAACCTGGGTATGGGCCCTGACTGAGAATTGAACCAGGGACCCTTGGGTTTGCAGGCCAGTGCTCAATCCACTGAGCCACATCAGCCAGGGCTGAAATTTCTTGAAACTTTCACTTTGACCTAGAATATGGTAATATTTGTTAATATTTTATATGTCATAAAACAAACAAAAAAAAATAGTCACAATCAAAAGAAAAACCATTAATAGAAATAGGCACAGAGATGAACTAGATGTTGAAATTAGCTGACGTGAAAGCAGCACTTATTAGTAGATAGATGGACTTAAAAATGTCTTTGTGTGTGAAGACATGGAGAATCATAGCAGATAGATGAAAACTAGAGCACCAGTTGATATCTATATTGGTGATCATTCTTCTACATATGTGTGGCATATTTTTATCTTAGTCTAGGTTTTACAATCACATCTATAAAATTTTAACCATTAAAATGTCTACTTTTAAGCACATTTTTGTTCTTTTAGGATGATAGTGTCAAACTCTAAAGAATTCAGATAACTTTGTTTTTTCTATAGAGGTGATGTTTTCTATTTTGATAAAAATGATTAATATGTTTATTATTGGTTTCAAGATACATTACCTTTAACATGTATTTCACTTTGGAGTGTGACTTTGAGACAAATAATTGATATATATTTCCTCTTAAACAAATAAAATTTAAAGAATCAAAAAGTTAGATATTAGCTCATCAGTAGATGAATGGATAAAAAAAACTGTGGTGCATTTATACAATAGAATACTATGCAGGAAATTCTACCATTTGTGATAGCATTGATGAAATTGGAGAGTATCATGCTTAGTGAAATAAGCCAGGCAGCAAAAGACAATTACCATATCATCTCAATACAGGAGACTAATGAACAAAATGATGAACACAAGCAGAACGGAACCAGAGACATAGAAAAAAAATGGAGCAAAATGATGGTAACCAGGGAGGAGGGGGAAAGGAGGGAAGAGGGGGGAAGGGTTTAGTTGAGGAGATAGTTTGAAGGACCCACAGTTATGGATAAAGAGGTGGGGATTAACTTTTGGAGAGGGAATGGGGAGGATGGGACAGGGAAGAGCAGTGGGGGGCGGGGATGAATTAATTGTAATACAGCAATAATAAATTTTAAAAAGTTAGGTATTAGATATTAAAACTAATTTCTGCACAGATTATTTATTTTTACTGAAATAATTATGCATTTGGTACAATCAAGAGGAAAATGAGACAACTTTTATGTCATTGAACTTAAAAATTATTTTCTTATTTTAAATTATGAATGGATTTTTAATATATTTTATTCCCAAATGAAAATATCCAAGGATATAAACACAAGCATCTGATCTTATAGAATAGAACCATTTAACATTTTTGAAAACAGATTTATGGAGGAATATTTCACAGATACTTAAATACATATAAAGTGTGTAATCTGTGAAATTTTGACTCATGTATATACTTGTGAAATCATTAATGCAGAAGTTAATAAAGCTGTCCATCACTCCTTTTAATTTCTCTTTCCCACCACTCCCTGACCCTGCCCAACATTTGCCCCCAGGCAACTGCTAGATTTTTGTGTCATTATAGTATACTCACAGTGCTCCCCCCTCTCTCCTTCATTACTTATTTTGAGGTTCATCCATATTCTAGTGTAGATCAATACATCATGTCTTTGTATTTCTGAGTAGTGTTACATTGTATGCATGTACTATAATTTATCCATTTAATATTGAAGGATTTTGGGGGTTTTTCATAGTTGATCTGTGAACGTTTGAGTATAGATTTTATAGGTCATATGCTTTTATTTCTCTTGGGAAAATACCTAAGAATGGAGTAATTGAATTAGATTGTAGGTGTAGTTTGATTTTTAAATAAACTGTCAGTTCCAACCAAAAATGTTTGAAAGTTGCATTTCCTTTACTTCCTTATCTCAGTGTTTTAAATTTTACTTATTCTAATAGTGGCAGTCTTTCAGCTTTAATTTGCATTTCCCTAATAATAATGTGTTTGAGCATCTTTTCATGTGCTTGTTTGCCATCTGTATATTTTCTTTGGTGAAGTGTGTAAATTATTGTGTTCATTTTTAGAATTGTGTTTGTTTTCCAATTACTGACCTTTGAGGATTCTTATATTCTGGATGCAGATTATTTTTTAGCAGTACCTGTATGCTTTACAAACATTTTATCTGGTCTGCATCATGTAATTTCTTTAAAAACTGTAAGTAATTCAACAACAATAGAGCACAAATTCAAAGCATTGGGTTTGAGGAGAGCTGGGAGAGGAAGGAATAAGAGAAAAGAACTGACACATAGGATCACAGGTTTGATGTTGTCATCAGTTGTCATCAGTTGTCATCAGAAGGAGCTTTAAAGAATTCTGAGCAGTGGTATGTTACAATTAGGGCTACTCATCAAAAATTTCCTGATACCCTAATTCTCTTTCCAGGTACGTGATAGGAATGCACCTCCTAACTCTTTTTCATGAGTGGAGCCAAGTGAATTTTTCTAGCCAATAAATTGTGAGGCTTAAAAACTGATGTAAATTTTCTGGAGCTCTCTTAGGCAGTGCTCAGCATCATGGATGCACAATTGCTTGGTTCTTTGGGTGACTACTATGAACAGAGTCTACAGCTGACCCACAATAGAAACAGAGAGCAAACCACAAATACCCATTGTTTTAAGCATGGTGATTTGGAAGTTGTTCCTGTAGCATAAGTAAGCCTATTTTGACTGACAGGAACATGCTTTTAAAGATGCTAAGGTGGTAGACTCAACACGATATTGTAAATTACCAAAAAAGTACCAAGTAAGAAGGAGAAAAGAAAATATAGGTTGATGAGCTGTATAAAAGATTACCCATTGGATCTAGTGGTTAGGTTCCCATCTGTCATCTTGAAGAGGGTTGTTTCAATGATGTGATGAGAAAAGAAATTACATCAATGGACTACAGAGTAAATGGGGGATATAGAAGTGGAGACAACTAATATTGAAATCAACATCACGGTCCTGGCTGGTATGGCTCAGTAGATAGGCACCAGCTTACGAACCCAAAGGTCACTGGTTCGATTCCCAGCCAGGGCACATAACCAGGTTGCAAGCCAGGTCTCCAGCCAGGTCCTTAGCTGGAGGCAGGTGAAAGACAACCATACATTGATGTTTTTCTCCCTTTCTTCCTCCCTCTCTGCTCTTCTTTCTGAACATAATGAATAAAATCTTAAAAAAAAAATCAACTTCATGAATTACAACACTAGACTAGCTGACAATGAAATATCTGTGCAAAATGTAAGCATATTTGCTTCTAGTTTAAGAAAATTTTTGCAATTTTACCAGAAAGAGAAGTTAATGTAGTGTAAAAAACAAAACAATAAAAACTATTACTACATTTAATAGAATATACAAATAGCCTCAGGAAATGAAAGATTCTCATTGGTTAATGGGACCTTAGCCATTTCAGCTTTCCTGTTAAAATTCTATCTACAATTTATGGGACAATTATATGAAGAAATTTATTATTTGTTTCTAAGACTTCAGTTCTTATTTGATTGATTTTCAAAACATTTTAAGTTTTCTATATTTGTTGTTTTAAGAAATGAAACAGGCAACATCTAGACTCCATTTAACTAATAACTCCAATGAATTCAAACTTTAAGTTAGACACTGTCCAGTGTGGTTGTTCTGTAAATTCTAGTAAAGCCATATTTACATATTTTTTATTGTCACCTGTAAATGAAACATAATGACTTAATACAAGATTATTAAAAAGCAAGCAGCTGAGATAACACTAATGCAAAGTGATGGCAAAGTTTAGTATAAATCTCTAATGTGTTAAATGCTACCAATTAAATAATTTCATTCTGAATTTTACATAATCTGTCAAATCTTAATTATGTGAATTCTAAACATGCTGTTCCATCAGTAATATTTTCTATTATTTTTTTATAATCTTGAATAATCACCAAAGTACCAGGCCATTCTTTTTTATATAATAAATATGGAATCTTAATAAAGGTTCTGGAAAGCAATACATACTTGCAAGGACAAAGCAAAATATATCAGAAAATATAGAGTTACATGGAATGATGGTTCCGTGTGGCTTATTTATGAAATATATAGTGACAGTTGTCAAAATAGCTATTGTAGACTTGTATTAATATAGAATCTATTCAAGGTTCAGCATTTACAGTAAATGTTTTATTACCGCAAACACTGCACTATACTCCTTAGGGTCAAATCTGCAGGCATTTAATTTCGGCAATTGCCATAATAGAGGCATTATGATAATGTCCCAATCTCTTGGGTACACATAAGGGTTGGATGCTATTATATTTTTTCCTTTTTCCTCTCTTTTAAAGCTTTTGTATATAATCCACACATTTTTTTGAAAAGCAATGATTTATATCCTTCTTTATTTGAATTTTGGAACTTAGTTTTAAAGGTTGAAATGAACAGAGTCTCAAAGAAAAAATAATAGCATATTATAGAAGAGGGAATAATTTTTCACATGTTTTAGATCTTTGGATACAAGGAACTCATCACAAGGACCACATCTATTTTTTTTTTTTTTTTTTTTCTGAATCCCACCTTCAAAACTAATGAGCAGCAAAATGTTTTATGTTTCCCACAAATAAGCTTAAACCTAGTTATTCTGTCATACTATTGTGTTCATTGATTTGTCATCATTTTAAAAGTAGCGTAATTTAATAAGGTGATTGTCTTTTATCAAATATGTTATCAGGTATAATTACTGTCAGCAGGATTCTTACAGTCTGAGACATGAAGTATAATTTGAGAATTTGGTATTGCTTGATAGTTACATGTGTAACTGTTTTGAACCTTTTTTTACTGAAGTTACAGAAAGAGGAAAATGGATCTATTTTTTCCATCGCTGAAATACCTAGAAAATAAATAATCTTGCCAAATTCTTGGGAATTTTACCTGTCCAAAAAGATATTTTGATTCCATTATTGTCTGTATGTGTTTAATTCCTATTATCAGTCTCAATCAGTAGATGGTTCTAGTTTGCACTTATTTGTTTGTTAACTAGTTTTCATTTAAAGTAGTAATTGAGCCCTGGCTGATGGCTCAGTGGATAAGACATCGGCTTGGGAACTCAAAGGTCACTGGTTCAATTCCTCAGCCAGGGTGCATAACTAGGTTGCAAACCAGGTCACCAGCCAGGTCCCCAGCTGGAGGCAGGTGAAAAGCAACCATACATTGATGTCTCCCTCCCTCTCTGACTCTCTCCCTTCCTCTCTCTCTAAAAATAAGAAATAAAATCTTTAAAAAAATAGTAATTGAAGCCATATACAGTTCTTAGTTACCTTCTTTTGTGAAGGCTGGAAATTTCAAAATTAAAGATATGCTCAAAAGGAATATAGTTATAGTTTATCAGAGAGCATGTTAGATCACCGTAGTTTTAGGAAAACAGCTTCAGAATCTTATTCTCATGTGTTGTTATTTTAATATTATTTTTCTTAAATTATTTAATTAGACTCATAGTACAAGAAAAGGTATGATAGGCTATTAATATCATTAAAAACCAAATTGATCAAAGTCTTTATTTGCTATAAGTAATATTATTACAGTTTAGAACCGGGTAATTGAACAGCGACCCAACTAGTCTCCCTATCTATGTTTTCTGAAGTCTAACTATGTAAAATCTTTGAAAAAAAAATTGTGTTGTTGTTTCCTGGACACAGGAATTATTAGTGTGATGCATGAATTGGAGGTGTTTTCTTGACTGCCTATTTTTTAGTTAGTTTTAAAAGATATAAATGCTAAAATCATACATATTTTCCCTTTGTTCCTTAATTTATTTGTGACCAAGGTTAGGGACAGCTTCTCACCTCTTATGGTAGTGAAGTGTGAGCAAGTAGAGTAACTTTTGAAAATCTACTATCTGTATTGAGCCCCAAACAAAACAATATCTATAAGGCATATCTGTGATTATTTATGAATGTTTGTGGACCTGGATGGAGAGAGAAATGTGCGTAGGAATAGGGGAACTATAGCCATTGTCAGGTCTGCCTCTCTTGAGATAGTCTGAGTTTCACTGAAAACATTACTAGTCAGTACAGGTTGGCAAATGTGAATTTATTTATTCACTCATTCATCAAATATTTATTGAATGCCTACAATATTCTAGACATGGTTCTAAGTACCAGGGATACTATGGTAAACAAGAAAGAGAGCAAGGTCCATACTTGCATGAATCTTAATGGAAGGTCGAAATAGCAAATGACAAAAACCATAGAAATAGAAAACTAAATAATAAGAGATATTTAGGTCATTAAAATGGAAGTGATATGATAAGCAACATAACATTCTGTAGATTAAGCCATCAAGAAGAGCCTCTCTGAAGAAGTGACATTTATGCTTATATAAATCTTACATGAAGGATCCAACAATCTTTTGAAGTCTCTGAGGGTTTTTCCAATAATAAAGGAATGGTCTGAATGTTTACGTCCCTCCAAAATTCTCATGTTGGAATACAAATTCCCAATGTCATTTTAGGCTTTAGGAGATACAGCCTTGGGTGGCGGGGATTAGCTCACAGGTGGAACCCTCATTGCTGGGATCAGGGCTCTTAAAAAAGAAACCTCATGTAGTGCCCTCACCCTTCCACCATATGAGAATATTATGGGAAGTCCGTGACCTGGAAGAGGGTCCTCCCCTTACTATGCTGTCACCCTGACCTTCAGAATTGTGCAAAATAAATTTCTATTGTTTTTATAAGCCAGTTAGTATCTGGTATTTTGTTGTAGCTTCCTGATTGGATCAAGACATCTTTTTTTTATGCTGGTACCTGGAGAAACGGAAACATAAAGTAGGATTGCATATGGAACTATCACCTTTTTCTCATGGAGGCCAGGCTGGAAGAGATAGCTTAGTGCAAGGGCGTCAAACTCATTTTCACTGGGGCCACATCAGCCTCATGGTTGCTTTCAAAGGGTGAATGTAATTTTAGGCCTGTATAAATGTAACTACTCCTTAACAGTTAAGTGAGCCAGGTAGACACAAGGTGCTGGGCCGAAGGTGCCAAGCAGGACTAAACAAGGTGAAGGGCAAGATTCGGCCAGTGGGCCTTGTGTTTGCCACCCATGGCTTTAGTGTGAGAGCCAAACATGGGTCACTACCCTAGTTTCTTCATGGAGAAGCCCTTTACATCCAATGCAGAGAGCGCTCATGCACTAAATGGGCAGGATCACTTTCCAGGGGAAGAAAGACACAGTCAGCAGGGCATGCCCAAGCTATTCTGAAACTGAACAATCAGAAGAAAGAATCGGGCTGATGAGAGCCAAGAAGCATGTGCAGTGATCACTTCACCTTGAAAGAAACATTAGGAATGAGAGCAATACAGTCTTTTCTGCACCTCCATTGCTTCAATATCATCTGAAGATCTCTAAGACGAATGTGGAGATACAAACTTGGAAATGAATTTGGGATGCCCTTGAGATAGAAGGAAGGCCATTAGAAGAAGACCATAGTGAGTAAGGGCAAAATAATAAAAGATGAGGTTTGCCAGGAGCAAGATCATGCAGAACTATAAGTCAGACTTGTGTAGTTGGAGTTTTATTTTAACTGAAAGTGGAAATTATAGGAGGATTTTGAACAAGCAAGTGCCATTTTTTAATTTATATTTTAAAAAGATATCATTAGTTGCTGTTTCAATAATATGTAGTCAGGAGAGAGAATGTAAATCTAGTTTAGAAGAAACAGTTAAGAGGTGGAAAGGTAGATGAGGTCTGGACTTAATAATAGGTTATATTTGGGAGGTGAGGAAAGTTAAGGAATCATCTGTAGCATTCAAATTTTTGTTTAGACTATCTGGATTCCATTTGCTGGGAAGACAACTTGTAGAAGAATATGTTCTGTTGTGGAGGAAGGAATCATGAGTACTGAGCTGAGAAACCTGTTAGATGAACCTACAGTTAGGGCTACCATGTACACATATGAGTCAAGGTTTTCTAGGGAGGCCAAGGCTGATGACAAAAACTTAGATATCCTCTGCATATAGATGGTAGTTAAATCCATGGTATTGAATGAGGGCATGCCCATAGAGTTTATACATCAATACAACTTCCAGTTTGGTAGTCTCCAATCCAAGAAAGAACATTTGGTGAAGTAGTTGGAGCACTAGGCATGCATGGGGTTACAGATGCAAAAGAAGGATCTGTTCAAGAATAAGGTAATCAAAACAATTTTACTTTTTTACTTTAACCAGAAACTTATGACTAGGTAAAACAAAGTAAACACACACACACACACACACACACACACACACATACACACACATGTACACACACACATTTATGAGCTAGGGACAGGGTAAAGAACAAACACCTGCAGATGTTGTGTTTGTTTTAAAGATTTTGTGGGTATTTCAACTTTCTATAAACCTACTCACAAGATTAGTTTAAAATTTTGTTATTAGTACTTAAAATGTATTTTTATCTTTATCTTTACTGGTTCAACAAGTGATGGTCAAATACCCTAGGAGAATGTTAAGTGCAGATTTAACTATTCTGCATGATGGTTAAATATCCTAGGGAAGAATATCATAAATTTTTATTTTGTATCATCTCAGGTATTTGCTACTACGCATTTTGTTGGTCCATTTTGAATTTTCACTAAGTCTTAGATATTATTGTGTGCATATTAATGCTGTATTATATATCAAGTGAACATTATTTCACTTAGAACTGTTTCAGTTTTAATAAATGAATTTCCCATTATTCACTGGAAATACACTAATTTGGTCAACTTCAGAAACTCCCTTTCACTTGGTTTTTCAATCTTATACTTACTTATTCTCATACTCTTTCATAAATTCAACATTTCAATCAGATATATTGATTCATATTTAATATATTTAATCATTTTATTCATATTTATTTTCTCATTGTAAAAGAAAATATGAAGATTTTACAATTTGAATGATGACAATATGCATAATGACACATATTCTGAAATTGGCTGTTTCTCAGTTTTATTTAACTAATACTATGATTCTGACAACTGAAGTACCATAAATGAATTGACAAGTTATCCTATCATACACATGCTGGAGAAACTTTTAACTCAGGCTCTGCATTAGAATCACTTGTAGAATTTAAAAATACAGTGGCTATGCTTGAGAACCATTACATTAGGCTATATTTTAGGAGTACCAGTTGAACTCACAATATCATAGAAATATCCTAAAATATTGATTTCAATCTTCTGCTAATGAAAGGCAAAGGACAGAAACATAAAAACTTTTTGCTAGCCTTAACAAAGAAAACATCAGTAATATGACTTTGAATGGGTGACAACAAGATAATAATGTTGATAGATTAGAACAATATTGTTTTTCTACCCTTGAAGTTGTCAAGTTTCAAAAGGAGTCATTGACTAGATTCCTTGTCAATTCAGAGACATCTAAGGAAGTGTAGCTGTAGGATCTCAGAGCCCCGACCTGAGAATGTGTTAGTAGTTCTCAGTCTTAAAACCTCGTAATACTCTTGTCTCTAGCTTGTTCTTCAATCAAAATACTTTTTTTTTTTTTTTTTTTAAAGAATGATACAATGATTCACATTTATTTTGGACAAATGATGATAACAATAACCTGACAAGCAGAAATAGACACTTTCACTTTATTCTCATGTTAATAGCCTTCCAGACTTTTCTATCTGGGCAGTAGAATATGACAGGAGGCCAGTATGTTTTCTGATGAAAAGGAATGACTTGAGCCAAATTTACTACCTTTAAATCATTGTCACTGACTGTCTCTAAGACCTTGGCAAGTTACTTACTTTACTGATGCTTTTGTTTTTATTTTAGCCCATAGAGTGGGAATAATAACACTATGTCTCTCATTGGGATGTTATGAAAATTAAGTGTATTAATATGTGTAAGATATTTAGAATAGTGCCTTGAATATAGCAAGCTCTTTGTAGGTGCTAATTATATTATTATGTGTAAAAACATAATTAACAAACATTGAATAACAAACATTGAATAAGGCCACTTTGAGAAGCATTGAAAGCAATTGCATTTTTCAAGGAATAATTATCTATACATGTTAAGCAATAATTTATTTAGCACTAACTGTGCTAAATGATATGACCATGACATGGTCATATCAGTGAATGAGAATGGAAAACAAAGATCTTGAGCAAATTTTGTAAACTGAGGCATAAATCATTTCAGAAGGGTAACTTGATAATTTTAAACCAACATGTAGCTGTAAGAAACTAGGAAGAGCCAATAGAAAAACAGTCAATAAATCAAAACAGTTTTGAAAATTTTTGTTACCAAGTTAATCATTTTGGTAAACCTGCAGCAAGTGGCATATTAGATTATTAAATATTAGGGTCTAAGATGGTTTTTAAAATTTGTATTGCCTCTTATAGCACCTTTAAAGCTAAGCAATCATCTACAAATTTGAAAATGCTACAAATGAAAAAAAAAACAACACCTGTATTTCTTTCACTTAGATGTTTTGGCATTATTTATATCAGTTCGCATTAGTTGACAAGGCCCAAAATATCTTGTTATTTACTTTTGGTGCTAGATATTCCCACTGTGCCCTGAAGAGTATCATTAGAAAAACATAAATAATAGCAAAATTACTTTTTTGGAAACTAGATTTATTTTCTAAAGCTCCCTAATGTCTTCAAGAGTGATTCTATCTAATTCTCCCTTTAGGCCCTTCTTAACTGATTAATCAGATACATGGATTTTTCCCCCATGGATATATGCAAATACTTTAAAAGGTTGTCTTGATAATCAATCCAGTTTGATCTTTCTTTTATGTTGCATGTGAAAAAACAATGCACTTAAGTCATTGCTCCAAGTTGAAGTACTGTTACAACTCTCCCTAGGAGTTAAAATTATTTAATATTTAGCAATTCTTTGATAGGTAAGATTTAAAAATATATAAGGCTTTTTCTTGCTTGGATTTAAAAAAATTAATTAAAATTATGAATGTTTTATAAATATAAATTATCCACATGTTTTAAACATAATTTTAAAAGAGAATTGTTATATATTTTATTCATTGTGTCCATTTCTTCAGTATTAATAAAATGACAACAAAAAAGTAGGTCTGACTTAATTGAATTTCAACAAAATAAAACCCACAATGTCATAAATGAATAGAGTAGTATTTTCCTTTCAGTAGTATGTTATACATTTTAAGTTATTAAATGCTGATTTTAGTCTTCTGGGTCCAAATTTCACCATCACTATTTAGATGAGCTATGTAACTTCTCTAAACCTTAGCATCTTCTTTATCAGTAAAATGGGCAAAGTAACATGACTCTTGCAATAATTTCATTCTTTCGATGGTGTAGTGAGGATTGAGATAATGGATGGACATATTTAGCACTGTATGACAGAAAATAAATTTCAATTAATGCTAGCTATAGATATTCCAGTGCAATGCAAAGGAAAATTTTCAGGATAGGTTTCTATTAGTATCACATGTTTTATTTCTCCACAGTTGCTGCTGGTGTGGAATCCAGAGAGGTGAACAGATTTTCCTTCCTAATTACATAACCACAGCAACAGTAGCTGTGGCTGAGAAGGCAGAACTAGCATCTCCTCCAGAGGGAACCCCATGATTTGGCCAACTAAGAACCTATCTGATCTTCTGGGGATGGACAAATTGAAAGATGCCAATGATTTTTTGTTTGTTTTTGTTAATCTTGAGATGGGCAAGACTTCATTAGTCTTCTAGTGTTCTTCTGAAAATAGGGCTTCAAACTATATCCTGTTTTAACCTGACCCTCTGTATGTATTTCTTAGGTCCTGAAGGGGTGGGAGGTTAAATAGGGACTTGTGCTTGGATTGACTGGAAGTAGAAAAGAAAAGTCATTCATAGATAAAATCACAACAGACTATTTTCTAATTCATGGTTCTATAATAGAACCATGTTGAGGACTAGAACATACACTACTACCTATCGTCAAGTTTTTATTCCTGAAATGGACTATATCACTGGGTCTTCTTACGCTAGCTCTCCAGACTGGTAAACAAAAGAAAGGCCTGTGGGAAAAGTGTGATATAGCATATTATTTTTCAGATTTGCCTGCTAATAAGAATTATATAGAGAATATAGATGTGTGTGTGTGTGTGTTTGTGTGTGT
The DNA here is from genome assembly GCA_004026585.1 of Noctilio leporinus. NCBI lineage: Eukaryota > Metazoa > Chordata > Mammalia > Chiroptera > Noctilionidae > Noctilio > Noctilio leporinus. The sequence continues at coordinate 80,646 of PVIW01004587.1, read as the reverse complement.
GTGTGTGTGTGTGTGTGTGTATGTGTGTATGTGTTTTAGAGATTCTGATTTACTGGGCCTGGAGTGGGACACAAGGATATGGAGAATATACATATTCTTATCCAGAAGAAACATAGGAATAAGTTCTAGAGTGCATAAATCCCTATGTCCCTGAACATTGCTGAAATTTAACTTTCTGAGACCTAGTTTATGGGTGCCTAATATAAATGTTAGTTCCTTTTCTCTTAAATTTGCTGATGGAGTCTAGAGTAAGTAAACATTAAGTGGCTAATTCCTTGCTTCATTGTTCTACCACCTCTTAGCTCTTTCTTGTGGTGTGCTGGTAAATGTTAGCAACTGGCTCTCCAGAGACAGGGTGTTGAGAAGAGTTGTACACATTCAGCTTTGGTGAGCTAGAGCTGGAGCTGCAACCAACTGTTTCAGCACCAGTCTCACATCTGTCAATTTTTTCACTCCTTCCTTTCCCCTCTACCTTCCTGCTGTTTCTTTCTCTTATTTTTTCTCTCTTTCACTCTCAGTTTTATATAAGTTCTTCATTTAAAAACTTTTTTATTTATTTTTAGAGATAGGGGAGAGGAGGAAGAAAGAAAGAGAGAGAAACATCCATGTATGGTTGCCTCCTGCCTGCCCCCAAGTGGTGACCTGGCCTGCAGCCCAGGCATGTGCCCTAACTGGGAATCAAACCTGTGACCATATTTTTCACAGGCTTGTGCTCAATGCAATGAGTCACATCAGCCAGGGCTATTTATTCTATTCTATTCTATTCTATTCTATTCTATTCTATTCTATTCTTTTAAAGAACATAATATGAAACCTACTCTCTTAACATTTTTTTCTTTTATGAAGTATTTATTGACTTCATCCCCTAACACTTTAGTGAAAGTATTCTTTGTAAAGCCACATCACCAAATGCAATGAAAACATCAATGTCCTTATTTTACTGGACTTTTCTATTGCCATTGATATGCCTACTTCTTCCCTTGAGTTTCTTCTCTTATCCACTACTATGCACATTGTTGGTTTGGTTCTCATCAGCTTTCTGATGTTTATCCCAACCCTGATTTATTCATTGATCTCTATCCTCTATTTTTATGCTTTTGAAACTTTAGCATGCATCAGAACTGTCTGGAAGGTTTGTTAAATCATAAGTTGCTGGGCCACAGGCTCTCTTTTATTCTATAGGTCTTGGGTCAAGAATGGACATTCATATTTCTAACAGCTTTCCAGGTGATGCTGATCCTATTGACCTAGAAATCACACTTCAAGTATCACCCTTCTAATGCAACCTTGGGCTCCTCTTTTTCTCCCTGCCCCAAGGTGTTAATGATTTAGATGTGGGTTTAGTAAAGGCATTATCTGTAGGAGAACTTATCTCTTTTCATGAGTTCAGTACTTATAATGTCTGACTTCAAAAATGTTTGTCTCCTGCAGATCTCATGATATTCCCCTGTATGCTAGACATCTCCCAGTAAGTGTTTCATAGGGAGACATGCCTTCCCCATGACTAGCCAGTGGTGGAGCTAGACTTTGCTTCTAATGCCCCTGCTTTTAGCCACTTATTTTTATCAGCCTCTTCTCCCTTTTATGATTGTACTAGTTCAGACCTCCTTTATGTCTGAGAAGATAAAGCATTCTGTTTCAGGGACCCCAAGATCATCCTCAAGTCTAATGTTTACCTAGGTGATTTACAGGACTCAACATATATTGAGTAGCTGTGTGGATAGCCATGATTTTTTACAGTGAAAAGACACGAAACAAAAGCAGTGGAAGTAGAAGACATGTTGGCTAGAGTCTGGAGGATAGCAGACACAAGATTCCAAGTGCTTCCCCAGGGGGGTCATATTGCGCATGCTTCAGCCCTCCAGCAATGGGTTGTACAACATGGGGGAAACGTCGACTACTGGGGAAGCTCATTGGAGACATAGTACCTAAGGGTTTTGTTGGAAATTGGCAACATAAACACCTTCTGCCTAACACATACCAAGATCCTAGTCTCCCAGAAGGAAATCAGATGTTCAGTTTAGGCAGCAGCTTTTCTTAGAATGATGGGAACTATCCTGAAATAAAAATGTGCAGAGATGTGAGCTAAGGGCCAGCCTTGGGAATAGTGCCTTGTAAGGATAGTAGCCTCAGACCTGTGAGGTTAGCTCTTCTCAGCACCTTCTAATGAGCCTTTCTATGTACAGCTTTTTTCTCTCCTATTCCCATTTGCACATTGCAGCAGAGTGAGCTATTTCCAATGCAGATCTCATCTCCTTCTTCCTTAGCTTATTCCTCTTTGCAGTGTATCTTTTCTAGTTTTCAATAAATGTCAAAAATGGGATTCACTGGGAAAGGTGTTTGGGATCATAATTGTTACTGTAATGCATGTACTATGAAATGTTCTATTTTGTACTATGAGATGTTCACTCATTTTAACTTTAGGGCTCCTAGGAGTTTCCCACTAAACGCTGCAGTTGAGAATTCCCTTACGACCACTGCTCATTTTCTGGACAGCTGATCAATCTCTCCTTTGAGCTTTGAGCTACTTTAACAATTTGAATGTCCTTCTCATAGCACTTATCACTTTCGCTTCTATATTATATTTATTTAAGTGTATGTTTCTTCTCCATATTAAAAGCTCTTGGAGTAAATGATACATGTTTCACTTTATTTATTCCTTACATTTATCTCCATAGCTAAATATTTAGCACTTAGTTAGCTTCAGTAAAGATGTTGGAGTGAATAAATGACTGAAAGTGAAAAATAATGATCTGTACTTTACCCTGACTAGTTTATCTAGTTTTATGAGTGGCCATTTGTAGATATTATTCAGATTAAAAATACTAATAAACTAAAAGGGAATGAGTAGGATCTTTAAGTAGAAGTTAATTACCAGTTCCTATTTTTAAAAGATGTAGTCATAGACTTTGATTTAGCAAAACTAGATTTAAGTGCATAATTTTTTACTCTTTGCATCAATTTTTAAGTAGGTAGAGGCTTTTATTTTAATTTTCTCCCTCCAAAACCACATTTCAGTGGAAATATTTTTAAATTAGGGCTGTGCTAAATTATATATACAGAACATATTTTTAAGATTAAGTGAAAATGGTGAATTTCTACTTAGCCAGAAAAAACTATGTTATTTCTTTGCATCAGAAACTTAATTAGTTCTCTCAAGCGATATTTTGATACATATTTTTAATCAGTTAGGCAAAGCTATATACTCTGGGTGTCCTAATAAAGAGAATAAGATTATATCATTTGTTCATGCTAAACAATTTTTGTATTTATCAGGTCTTCAGGGGTAAACTGTGTTTATGTTCTCAATAGCAAAATTAAGGGCTCGTAGATTTGGAGAGCAAAAGATAACCAAAGAGAAGTTGACTCACAGATACTACTAGGTTATATATGTGTGAGTGTATGTATAGTATATGCATATATAATGTCTCTATATAAAAATAAAATATATAGATTGTTGTATTTGTACACTTACAAAGATACTATCAAGACTGTGTGCCACTGTAGCTTTTGAAATACTAAAGGAAAAATGTTACGTTCTCACGTCTATTAGGTGTTAAAAAGTCTTTTGAGGCCATGCCATTGTTCCATGTCTGTGGCAGCCATAAGCACGTTGTCTCCGGCTACACTGTGAAGACAATTGGTAGCAAACCCATGTGCCATTCTAATGGTGCCTTATCTCGTCTACTGTGACAAATAATTCTACTCAGACTGTCAGTGGTGACAGCTGAGACTTTTTGCTTAGATGCCTTGACAGGGCTTGTATTAAACAGCAAGGGCCATACACTCCATTAAGTTTTTGTAAAATGAACTGTCTGCTTCTTGCTGTTTTGCTGATAGGCAGCAGTTGTAAGCTAATCCTCTTCAGTTGTGGATTGCTCGACTGACTGCCTTCACTCAGAGATAGGTAGTAGATCTCGTAGTTCTAGCAGAGTGGCTGCGAGGTCGATGGCTATGGTAAGCATGGCATTATTTATTTAGCAGCAGAATTTTTAGCAGTTGTTTACTTTAAATTAGGCTGTGGATATGTCCCTAAAGAGGAGAAAACTGACTTTCTAGTTGGTGAAGTGATTGATAGCTTTTTTTCCCCTCAACCTAGAATTATTCATAGGCTCTTGGTGCAAAAGGCATAATCATGAGAGGGTCATGTCTCTAGGAACTATATCTACATTTAAGTGTGTGCATTAATGAAAGCCATGTGTAATGAACATATGTTTAAGTACATTTCAAAGAAAGTAGATAAAGATTCTGTACATTAGGCAAAATCATTTCATTGGAAACACTGAGATCTGATTGTTTTCAAATATATAGAGAAAATATAATTTTGAGTATTTTCTTTTTTTTTAAGTTTTTTTTTTTAAGATTTCATTTATTATTTTTAGAGAGGGGGGAAGGGAAAGAGACACCATTGTATGGTTGCCTTTCACCTGCCTCCAGCTATGGACCTGGCTGGAGACCTGGCTTGCAACCTGGTTATGTGCCCTGGCGGGGGAATTGAACCAGTGATCTCTTGGTTTGCAGGCCAGCGCCTTATCCACTGTGCCACCAGCCAGGGGTAGTAAAACCTTTCTTATGCCTTTTATTTTTGCCAGTTTTTTTTTTTTTTTTTTCCTAAAGAATGTTGTCCTCATGATGTGCCTGAAGCAGGACGGCTTTGGATTTGTCGCTTTTGCCTCGAGCAATGTTGGAGGTTTAGTTTGTGTCTAGGATCCACTTATGTATCTTTTGGGTGATCCAAGGTGTCTATAAAGTGCTCTTCCAACTCTATATTTAAAAAGAAGCCTTCTACACCATCCAACTCTGCATCTACACAGTAATTGGAAATACAAGGGTGTGGATGACCTTAGCCATGGTTTCTAACAGCATCTTTGCTCTTGGTGATCTTTTCCGAATTCTTTTATTGTTGACCTGTGAGTCTCAGCCTTCTCTGCCTTTCTTGGCTGCAGCATCCATGTCAATTAATGACTGAGCCAAGGTAAGCAAAATCTTCAATAATTTCAGTGCTTTCACTGTCTATCTTAAAACTATATTTCTTCTGTAGTCATACTTTTTGTTTTCTTAATGTTTAAAGACAGTCCTGTTTTGGCACATTCTTCTTTCACTGTTATTAAATGTTGTTTCAGAAAAGAAGTTGCTTCAGCCCTGACCAGTGTTATTTAGTTGGTTGGGCATTGTTTTGCAAAGCAAAAGGTAGCCAGTTCCATGGTTCCATCCTTGGGCAGGGTGCATGCCTGGGTTGTAGGTTCAGTTCCTGGTTGGTTCCTGTAAAGCGTGGGGTGCAACCAATCAATGTTTCTCTCTCACTTTGATGTTTCTCCCCCTCTCCTTGTTCCTCCCTTCTCCTCTCTTTAAAAATAAACACATAAAATATTTTTAAAGTTGTTTCATTTTCAACTTCTGCCAGTACAATGGAGTTATCTGCATATCTTACATTACTGATATTTCTCCCACCAGCTTTCACCTCTATTTCCTCTAAATCTAGACCAGAGGAAATATATGTATGATGTTCTGTATGTAGATAAAACAAATACATAGAGAAGGAAAAATGCACATTTGTCTGACACCTTGGCCTATAGGAAACTATTATGTTTTCCCCCTTTCTATCTTGACAGTGGCTTCCTGTCTACAATACAGGCTACACATCAGGACAGTCAAGGTACATACATTCCTTTCAGAACATACCATGGCTTTTCATGATCCATGCAGTAAAATAGAGAGTAACCTTCTTCTGAGTATCCCTGGAGTCCTCCAGTGTTTAACAAATGTTTGTAATTAGATCTAGAGGGCCCCCTCCTCTTCTGAATCCAGCTTGACCACCTGGGCTTTCTTGTTCCATGTAAGCTAGAAGTCTTCCCTGATCACTTTAACATCGCTTTGTTTGTGTGGGAAATTAGAGCAATGGATCTATAGTTACTGCATTCCTTGGCATTTTCTTTCTTGAACATTGGGATTGTATGGAACAATTTCCAGTCTTTAGATCACTGTTTTGTTTTCCATGTTGGTTGACATAGTCTTGTTAGAATTTTGACAGATTTGATCTCTGTGGCTTGAAATAATTCCATCAGTATTCTATCTACACCTGGTGATTTATTTCTTCTTAATACTTTCAGGGCAGCTTTTACTTCACTTTCTAGAATTGCAAGTTCCTCTCATAGGACTCTTCTTCAGGGGTGTCTGTCATTTGTTAATTTTTTCTGTTTAAATTTTCACCTTCCCTTTATTTTCCCCTGGTCAGATAATAGGCTTCAGTGTTGAATGTTCAGCATTTGTAGTCTAGGTTTGAATTTCCTTTTATTTCTTAAACCTTGTGGGCAAGATCTCCTATTGTTCCTTTTTTGTTCTCTTCTGTCTCCTTACATTGTAATAGTTCTTCTTTTTACTTTTTACAATATAAAGCCATATTCAGGATTCTAAATCTGCTTTTATCACCTTTGCCTTTGGCCTGTCTTTACCAAGTTTTAGTGTTCTTGTGTCAATCACCTCCATTTTTTCTTTTATCTTTACTTCTGGCATTATATTTTCACATTTTCCCATATAATATTTCTAATTTTAGTATGTAGTTCTTTTGGTTCCCGGTCAATTAAATTTAACAGTGCAAATCTATTTTTTTAATCAGACTTTAAATCCATCAAGAATACTATTTTAAAAAAAGAAGAATACTATTTACATTCTATTTTGGCATGATGATTCTTTTAGTGCTCTTCTTCAGGTTTACTGTAATGTTTGATATTAACAGTTTGTGATGAGTACCACAATCTGCTCCTGGCCTTGTTTTGGCAGAGATAATATAGCTTCTCCATCTTCTTCTTTCACTTACACTGTCTATATGATTTCTAATTGGCCATCTGGTGAGATCCATGTACATTGTCATCTGCTGGTTATTTGAAGCCTGTGTTTGTGATAGACAAATTGTTGGCTTTGTAGAAACACAGGAGCCAATTTCCAGCTTTATTTCTAACCCCAGTCCAAATTTTCTAACACTTGATTCCTTTTTCCTATTTTCCCCTCTATTTTTTCAACCTAGTCACCTATGTTTGCTGGCATATCTTGTTTTGGTGTATGATTAATTTCTTCTTGGATGATTGTATAAAAGTTTTTAATTTCACCCTTTTCAGCCGCTGTAGTTGGAACACAGCCCTGAATCATTATGTTAATAAGTTTCCCTAGAAGTATAATTGATGTTACGCAGCTAGACCTTGAGTTGAAATGTCCCACTCCAGTCCATGTTAGTTTGTTAATATCAAGCACTGCACTATTTAGACACTCTACTTCTTCCCTTAAAGTTGACCTTGGTCTCTGCTGGTCCAGCATAGTATTTCCTTTCACCTTTATGCACATCAGCTGGTAGATGTCCTTTCCACTTTGTTTTAGTTTTGTTATTAGTAACAATGCTGTTCATACTTGTTCTTTGCACTTCCCCAGTGACGTTTGAGTGCGTCTTGACCTGGAAGTAGCCTGTTTCAGCACTAGCTCGTATATATTTTGGACTGCTTCACCACAGGGATTTCAAGGTAAAACAAACCATTACCTTCTGCTGTTCAATGTGTGGGTCCATATCTTATGTTCTCAGATCCACAGTGTCTCAATAAGCAAATACCTGTGAACTGTAAGCACTTGTGGCACTACATTTATGCATTGTATTAAACTGTAGTATACTCTCACACACCTTTATTTTTTCATCCATGGAAAGATGTAAGTGTGACACTTCTTTGTAGGATAATTCTTCTTGACATATACCTTAAATTTGACTTTAAAAGCCAATGAAAGCCATTGTTCTCCATTAGTAGGCAGTTTTCATATCCTATCTGTGATCACTGGACACTGTCAATGATGGAATAAGTCTTTGAAGAAGACAAATAAGGACAGAAGTGTTTACAAGGTTAAAAATTAATTTTGATAGGTTTAGGAACTGAATTTTTAAAAGAAACTACATATAATAACATATTCATATTCTTTATAGTATTCTGTTTTTAAAGTTAATCAAAGTTATTATAATATATAATAACCCCTTATAATGCTTCATTGGTTATATTATGTCTAATAGCACTTCAGTGAAATAGGAAAGTTTTGGTATGCTTTCTAAACAATTTTTTGCAGATGTTAGTGATTACATTGATTTGGAAATTAAATTGCAATGTTATCCTTAGAGTATTGTTATCTTTTATTTAATGTTCTAAAGATGAGGAAGAATTTTATTCAACTGGATGGGGGATATTTTATGCTATAAAAGAAGTGTTCTCCTGTATGGAATTCTTTAACTCTTTAAATGACATAGTCAGCAATTAGAGACCTAAAAGCAGTAATCTTACAAATAATTTATACTCTCTAATAGTGTATTTACCTCATACATGTGACTATATCCTACTGATCCTGCTGTAGGTCATTTGCTGGCAAGGTGTTCTTAGGGCAAGAAAAATTACTTTATTATTTTAGGAGAAATAAAGGTTTTTGTTGAATCAAAAAGTGACCCAGGAAAGGCTCACCCACAGGTCCACCTTCACGTTAGTTGGGAAGAAGCTGTTAGGTGACTTTAAAGAATAAAATATGTATCCTTCCTTTTAAGAGCAACTGCAATTGGGTCTTATCCCTTCTTATTTCAGTGACTAGAAAACCATCTTCTACTGATGGGTTAGACAACATCCCACAAATCTTTCTGCCCCAAGCAATTCTGCTGATGGTTTACTTTGAATTGTTACTTGTGCCAACAATTGATAGAGGTACTTTCTTTCTCTCCACGCCTTCTGTTAACGAAAATATATTGGAAAACTCATGGAATTCAGGAAACAGCCATAAAGAAGTAGTACTACCACTGAAAGTATTTAGAGAAATGTCCTTTAGGGTATTACAGAAGAATTATTTTATCTTCTTGTGACCCCCAGGAAAAATTTCAGGAGAATCTGTTGTGCTTTTCTTAGGGGTCTATATCATTGATTATATTAACAAAGTGTGCACCAATTATAACTGACCTTTGATCTACTTTTTCTCTCTCCCATTGTGCACCTCCTACTGCCTCTCTCCCTTACTGTCTATTTCTCTCTTTCTTTCTAACTCTGTCTTTGTCTTTATCTCCCTCTTGCTGTTAACAACATCCGGAATCTGCGCTAGGATATTGAATATTCATTTTAAAGTAAGAGGAATACCTACTATGTAAGGGGGACTTGAAATTGATGGCTAACTGTGTACACAAATCTATTTGTTTTATTTATGAAGTTAAATTGTAGCTCTGGCCATATAAAAAGGATCTGGAATACATGGAAACCATAATCTTGTACAGTACATTGAAAATGTTCTATGGCATCTTAAATCCAAAGCACCAAAGTAAATTGAAACAATAGATATTCTACTTTTGCCAATTGTTTAATAAAATAATATAAATTACATATTAATACAAAGGAAATAGTTTCCACTGGAACAGCATCTAATTTTACCTCCTGTCCCCAGACGTGAGTCTCAGAATATTCATGAGATATCCACAGGGTACAGAACACAGTACATAAGGTTGAAAATGTAAGGGAGAATATATTTCCTAATGACATAATAGCTCGGATGGGAAATGTAAAATGATCATTAACTTTAACCCTTTTTTACTAGGGGATTTATCCCAATATTTTAGATTACATGTAAGAAAACAATAGAACATATAAATACAGGGTGCTTTCTAGTGAAGTTGGGAGTAGGGGGAAGACATATAACATTGCCCCTTATTGCTTTGAAATTAAACATAGCAATGGTATTTTTTTGCACAAGCTCTGAATGATGGCTGACTGTTTCTATATCACCTTAGAGCATTTCTGTGGGGTTCTAAGACAATCCATTCAGAGCCATTCTGAATTTTAGCTGGGAATTTGAATCACTGGTACCAAGAGATGTGTGGACTTCTCTGTGGTATGAAATAGGAAGACTTTTCCTCTCACGTTAGCATCCAGAGTTATTCAATCTGCTTGGTTATTAAACCTGATGCCAAAATCCCGTGAGCTTCCTGATCCACTGTACAGCTGTTTGGGGACTGCCAGAAGGGCAAATACTGGTAGGTAGATCTCCCACTGGGAAAGCCTGAGAAGTAAGTGCCAACTGTTCCTAGGATGGCAACATGGACCCCAGGGACAGTTAGATATTCCCCATAAAGGAAACATACCTGGTTCCTAGTCTTGGTGTCTTGGCATTCTTAATTACTTGTATAGTAAGTTAATATTTCAATATATGCATATTTATATTTTTGTGTATTTAATTCTATATATTATATATTCTAGACATGATAGAGTTTTAATGCTCATTAAATATTAATACTCAGTGTGAAGTACATAAGCATAAGTGGTCTTCATATCAAGGTAAATGACTAAAATTATACAATTTAAAATTTTAAATTGACTTTATTTAGTCATTCAACTTTTGGGGGTTATCAACTGTTCTATAAGGACTCAGGAATACAGAGATTAATAAGTCAGAGTTCCTGCCTTAAAGCAATATATGTAGCTCACCAAGAGGGTCAACTTGATGAACAAAACATGGCCCATGGTTTTATGAGGGGACAGAAAATTTTGGACATTTGCAGACAAACTGTGCAATTTAATGTAAGAAAGTACATGGCAGTAAAAATACTTTTTTACTAAAAAAAATACATATTTTTAATGTAGTGCAGTATTATGTGACCTGTCAATCCAATTCTGGGAAGTAATAAAAACAACTGTACATAAATCATCAGAGTCCAAAAGAGACCATCCTGACATTATTAATTAGATCTCCTTCTACAAAGTAGTTTTTCCTCGATGCCAGGTATTAATTAATTAAGCCTGCTGTTCCTTGAAAGGATAAATGAAACAGGCATCTGTGGTTCTGCGCAAAAAGTTACTATTTAGCAGATGCAGGAATCAAGGCTGATTTTCCAAACCTAATATATAAAGTGGGTAAGGAATGAACCTGTATTCTTATTAATACAATTTGAATATCAATTAGTGTAACTATGTTTATACATTTTACAGTTTTCATGTAGCTTATACAATATCTAAAGAAGGGAATTATGATAGGTGAACTTGTCCTTTAAAATGGAGCATAACTAACTGCTTCCCTCTTCATTGAAATTAAGAAGAAAACATCTTAAATTGTAGGAGGTAGAAGCTAGTTTATTAGTTTAGACACAGATAAGAAATTCTTGATAGCATTAAATTGAGAACTGGCTATCAAAGAGGTTTTAAATTTTTCTCTCTGGGTGCCTTTTAAGAATGCAGTAGATAGTAACTCAACCTGGATGGTTCAGGTATAGTCATGTCTTGAAAGGTATATACAAAATGATTTCCTGAGGTCAGTACAGCTCCATAATTCTGTGCTTTCATTACCCATTCGAAAATTTGTTCCATAAATTGCTTGTCCACTCTTAGTAAATTGCTATATTTCCCAGAGAGAAGGTTGAATCAAGATTCTCATAAATTCAGTGATGCTGTATTGTGGGAAGAGGTATGAATTAAGTGTCAAATATTAAATTCTGTCAACTCTCCGTAATATCCATCCACTGAGGTTTTACCATTTTTTATTCTCTCTGTTTAATTAGGTATCTGGGACATAAATATGATTTTTTTTGTTTACTATAACACAGCCGTACCTCAAAGAAGAGGGTTTTGAGTTACAGCACTTATTTCCCTCCATAAGGATGATATGTACCAACAAGCTTGAAACTCAGCCTTGAGTTGCTCCACTGAAAGGCATGAAGAAACACATGAAAATTTTTGCAGTGTGTTGGAAAATAAAGAAACAAAACAACCCCCCACACAACCTGATATCTTTCCATTTTTACTGAGCTAAATCTTTTCTTAAAAAAATAATTCAGAGATGTTTCAAAACAAGAATGATTATTACCTTTTTCAAGACTCTTGCCCAGGTTGAAGCAGAAGCAATCTTTCATAGATATTAAAATTAGATTTACGCCAGCATTCACTAATGGGGCCCAGATGGGTAAACTACATTGCATCTACCATTTGTTACAGATGTTTGGTGATATTGTTTAAAGTCAAATATGTATTTTATTTTCTAAATGCTCTGAGCAGACTTTTTTCATTTATACATTACATTTGAAATGAGCTTGAACACGCTTTCCAGGACTAGCACCCTGGGTTTTCCTGACTTTTCACTGCCACTTTTCTATCTTTTTGTGTTCACAGTTGAAAAGTTGATGCCAACTTTTGTAAAACATGTTCTCTTCCATGCTGAGCACCTCTATGCCAACAACCTCCCCGGAGCATGTGCTTTAGTAATAAGCCCTGAAAATGGGAACTGATCATGAAAATACTTGCAGTTCCTCATACAGAGAGGTGCTAGCCTGTTTCTGTAATTAGGAATGTGATTAGAAATAAGAGGCATTTGGTCTTCAATTTCAAGCCATGAAATGAAGGGACTTGAGTTTGTCCTACTTTTGGCAGACAGTACATTTCAGTCACACTGCAGCTTTCCAAGTGTGGCCACAAAGATCTTGTTCTTTGAATTTGTTTTCCAAACAACTAGTAGCTGCTTTCTTACTGTGTTCATAACCACAGCCTCATTTTAAAATATAGTTATTTCCCTGATTGTCTTCTTAATGTTTCAGGTTTTATTCTCTAATTTCTCCCCACCATTTCCAGAGTTAAGTGTCTTCCCATCAATGATATAAAGCATAAAATTATAAAATAATAACAATAATATCTACCAAAATAATTATTGTATACTGTGTACTATACTTGGTGAGTTATATGTATTTCTCATATAATTCTGGCATAAGACTTATGAAGTTCTTACTATTATCCCTAATTTGTAAATGATCGAAGCACAATTATTATTATTATTTTTTAAGATTTTATTTATTATTTTCAGAGAGAGGGCCAGAGAGAGAGGCAGAGAGGGAGAGAGACATCAGTGTATGGTTGCCTTTCACCTGCTTCCAGTTACAGATCTGGCTGGAGACCTAGCTTGCATCCTGGTTGTGTGCCCTAGCTGGAGAACAATTATATATTTTAAAATTAATAGAGTCCATACTCCATCACTGTGTGTCATCGCAGGCACGGAAGCAAATGCATGAGTGCTGCAAAATACTGTAATATTCATGGGAAACAGTTACATTTATTGGATATTACATAAACTGCTTTCAATTTATGTGTTTTGTTCAAATGGCTACTAAATTAACAAATACTTCTCAAGTTGTTTAGATACAGTCTTTTAAAAACTATTTAAGCCCTGGCTGGTGGCACAGTGGATAAAACACCAGCCTTTGAGCCCAAAGGCTGCTGGTTCAATTTCCAGCCAGGGCACATAACCAGGTTGCAAGATAGGTCTCCAGCCAGGTCCATAGATGGAGGTAGGTGAAAGGCAACCATACATTGATGTCTCTCTCCCTCTCTGCCTCTCTCCTTTTCCCTCTCTCTGAAAGTGATTAATAAAATCTTAAAAAAAAAAAAAAAAAAGAATCGTTTATTAAAAAAACTTCAGTATTTCTTTGGAAATAGAATTCTATGAAAAAAATTACTAAGGGCACCTGGGACAGAAGAAGTGTGGTAATCTCTGGCCTAAGGAAGGAATTTGGATATTTCTATGCAGAAAATATGAAAGCATCCAACAAATAAAACTTAATTAGGGGACTATTATAAGAAGTCAGGATTCAGGAGAACAAAATAGGACTGTGAAATTGATTTTGAAAGTGTTATCCAATTGGATACACAGGAATACTTGTATATTTTCCTCACAAAAGTATTTAAATAAATCAAATTTAAATGAGCTTGAGTGACTTCAGGATGATAGTTAATTGGAATTCAAATTATAAAAGTTTTTAAGAAATAGGTCAAAATGCTTTTCTGAGCATGAGATCATTATCTGAATTGGCTTATTCTAAATAATAAAAACATAATGGGTCACCAATCTTATTAATTTGAAGATGACACTTTTGATGTTTTATCCTATTGCTTTTAACCTTAGGCAAACTGAATGCATTGAATAGGAAGAGCATATTATGCTGTCACTTTAAGAATATATGATTATAGCATCTCAGCTAGACATCTCCTAGAAAAATAACTATAAATCTGAGGAAGAGATGTATTTGACAGTTCAATGTCTACATACTTCTCTTTTCCTCTAGTTCAGAATTGCCCACAAGCTTCTCTAGTAATTTGAGGCCTGAAGCCTGTTGAAATTGCTAGCAATGTTCTTAGCTACTTTTTCATGAAAAGATGATTATGTGATGCTAAGAGAATTTGTTGACAAGAGGTAGAATTTTTATTGCACTAATCTGCTTTCAAGGATAAAAAGAATCAATGAAAAATAGCAGTTGAATCATTTTCCGGAAGATTAGAGAGATTACCACTGGGACCTGCTCCCATTATCTCAGAGCTAAGTCTCAACTATACTTTTTATATCACCAAGTGAGGGAGTGAAGGATGGGAAAATAGGTGTGATCCACTAGGGAGATTCCATGTAGGAGAAAACAATATTTATAAATATATGATTACACATATGATGACCTTATAAAAAGATCACTCTGATTAACAGGAAATCTGGACTCAACCTTTGTTTTTGTCATTTATTTAGAAATATGATCTTAGGCTTGTAACCTGACCTTGTAGAGCCTTAGTTTCCACAACTATGAAAGAGTGTTGTAGGATAGAATGAATGAGACAATATAGGTGAAATATTTAGGGTAAAACCTGGTGTATAATAAACTTGAACACTCACTTTTGAATGCTAGTAAGAGTAACTAATGAGATATACAAGTTATTTGTGTGTGTGTGTGCGTATAAAAAATGGTCGGGAAAGTTGGAGTTCTTATCTGGTAAGGTAGCTTCAAAATTTCATTAGCATATTGCTGTTTGCTTCACCATCCTTGGTATGGTCTTTCAAGATCTCATCCTTGTTTAAGGTGGTACGGAAACTATTTGTCAACTCGGATTTGAGGTTGCAAGGAGAAGAAGAAATTTAAAAAGACATGAGTCAGCTCCTAATAATTTGTTACATTTCTTTAGCTGTGATTTACATGGCAAAACTAGTCCAGAAAATGTTGTCCCCTAACTGGGCACATGAATTCCTTGGAATTAAACATGATCCTGTAAGAGGGTCCTTTTAGAATAAAAAGAAGGATGAGCAAGTCCTAGATCCTCACATAAGCTGTCTATATTGCTTATTTAATATGAGCCTTTTTTTTATTCACCTCTAAACTGATGATAATAACATCTTCTCTTGGATTGATGAGAGGATTGCATGAGATTATACATGACAAGGCTACGGTCATTATTTGTTGAATAAGTATATAAGCATTCTTGTTTAGATTCTAAAGAATCCTTTAGCATCTTCTCTCTTTTTAAATAGCTAATTTTTAAACCTCTAGTTAATTTCTTGGGTATTGCTGATGCTTTTGTTATCAGAAATGTTTTTATTTTTAACATTCTTGTAACAAGTTTTTGACTTATTCAGGGATCTTTATGTTTTTTTATAAAGAGATTCACACTGTCCTATGTAAATGAGAGCCAAATTACTTTATATAAAACTTTCTAAACTGTAGCCAAATACTTGGATGATCAATTTAGTAGCATATTTGAAATAGCATTATGTTTAACACAAAAAATGAAATTAGAACAAAATTTATGTATGCTAACATATTATTAAGCATAGTTTTAAATACTTAGGTAACAGCTGTTTTATTTCAATATCATTTAAAATATTTTATACTTGTTTAAATTTTATAATTGATGAAACATTGTATATATATATATATTTTTTAAATTTTCTCATAATAATAATTCTATAACTTTATAATTTTTTTAAGTTGGCAGAGAAATAAGAACAGCTCAAAGAGCCCCAGGCTAACTCAGAATTATATAAATTTTGTTCTTCTAAACATTGTGCAGATTTCATTCCATGACAGTCATTTTCATTTGGGACACTGTATATAAACTTGTTGACACCCTGTGGAGATGAGACTACATTGATCCTATGTTTTAAAACTAAGTTGTTAATTTCAA
The DNA here is from genome assembly GCA_004026585.1 of Noctilio leporinus. Taxonomy (NCBI): domain Eukaryota; kingdom Metazoa; phylum Chordata; class Mammalia; order Chiroptera; family Noctilionidae; genus Noctilio; species Noctilio leporinus. Next base: position 64,678 of record PVIW01004587.1, on the reverse strand, counting down.
AAGATTTAATGGTTACCTGAACTGCACTTTCTAAAAGGCAGCATTAATGATCGTTTCTTATATGTAAATTTGAAAGTGATTTGCTAATAATCACTCAAACATTTATGAGTCTATGTTTACTTTTTTCAAGCTACTAGTCATTTAATTAAGTGGGGTTTATAGAAACTGAATAGTTTATTTGAAGTACATTTCATGATGTTCACCTTGCTGTTGTTTACCTAGGGATCCTTTATTCTTCATTTCCTTTAGAGATTCTCTCTCCTGTGATAACATTTTTATATAGATTCTGAGGTAGTGAATGTTCATAGGTAGAATGAGTTAAATAATATCGTCAGAATTATATGGCTATATGTTTTTTAAGGTTGTAATTTGAAAAGTCAAATTATATATTTTTACTGTTCTTAGATGGTATTCATACCATAGCTAAATGTAAAAGCCAGTAGAATATCAAAAAGTTCTTTTCCTTTTGAAGGAAATTTTATAAAATAAAACTTGCCTGAAACATTTTCCAAGTGGCAAGAAAACTTTTAGTAAAATTTGCAAATGTATTTTAAACATTGGGAACAAGTTTTTCATTCTAAATAAATAACCTAAAATGTATACAAGGATGCCTATATATTTTTATTGAAATATAGTTACATTTAGAAATATATTATGCTGGAAAATGATGCAAAACTATATATACGGTCAGTTGCAATTTTGGTTCAAATAAACACACATGCAACACACACACACACACAAACACACACACACATGTCTGTACATTCACTTTATTTGGAAAAGACTAGAAGACTATTCCCAACAGTGTTGATAACTTTAAAAATGGTGTTTGGGTCACTTTACTATTTACATGTTCTTATTTTCAAAAAATAAGAAATAATAATTATTTCATTTCAAATAATAAAATGAAAATAATGTCATTTGGTTAATTAAAAAATAGTTAATGAGTACTACTAGATATTCTTATCTATGTATACAACTATAGAATTTATTTTTATAATCTGACCAAAATGGGGTTAGTGGATTACATTGGCTCTTTCTGTATGTAATTTACTATCTAGTCCCTCTTGATGGGCATTCACTTGTGGGACTACTGTCTTAACAACATATGTACTAATGGGATTTTGGGTCAAAGGCTAAAATTGGTTTTAGGTTTGAACACACTACACAGTTTTCAGAAATACTACCAACTGTGTATGGTTTTTTAATACCTTCACCAATTATGAATGTTGTAATTGGTTTCATTTTTATCTGCCTGAATGTAAACAATGAATTTAAAATTTTATTCTTTGGATGTAATGAGATTAAACTACATTTAATTCACTGGCCATTATTATTATGTTACCTTTTTTTGCCTGACTTTCTGTTACTATACTGAGTTTTTACTCATTGGTTTACAAAACTTTTTAGTGTGTTAAACCCTTTCTTGTCAAGATTTTTTCCCTTTTTATTTTTCCACTTTTTATTTTTATAACCTTCTTTATAGTAAACATTTTCACATATTTTAACAATTTTTAAAAATATTTAAATATATCATGGTTTAATGTATCATGATAATTAGTATCATTTTTGTGGAATAAGTTTAGAGGGGTCTTTATCACCAAAGGCTATACAAAATGTTTACTTTTTCCAATAAACACTTATAATTCTTAATACTAATTTTTGAATATGGTCCTATTCTAGCTGGTTTGAAGGACAAATTCTATTATATCTAATTTTCCTCTATACTTGGTAAGTGAAATAAATGCAGATTGTTAAAATGTGAATTGTTAACAAAGGAGCTTCATACAATCACAGAACTACTAGTGTCTCTTATTTTACTCATCCTTTCATTTGCACAGTGACAATTTATTATGGTCCGCTCAGCCTGAGAGTCATGGTTCATGATCCCTGACCTCAAGAATCTCAAAATTGAGGCCGTTTATATTTGTATGCAAATTAATAAGTATAAACTATTAGAGATGATATTGTGATAGAATATTGGAATACTAAAATGATGAACAATTTTTTTCAAAAAAAATTCTAAAGGGAAGTTTTGTCCTTACATTTTTATTAAAAAGAAGCTTTTATTCCTGAAGTATTTGAAGATATAGGTAATGGAGCATTGGTGTTGAATATGCTCTCAAAGATTGTCAATTTCTGCTTCCTCATTTTATATATCAGAAAACTGTTACCACAGAGATTAAATGGCTTAATCAAAATCACATCTGGAGTTCTTACAATAAAGGTCAAATTAAAACCTGGCTTACCAAATTGTCTTTGCATTTTTGCTTATCAAGGTACTTGCGTTATACAAAAAAAGATTCATGATGATAGAGCTATTTTTGCTTCCTCCTCCTCTAACACTTTTTAGCACTATTACATTAATTCTGAGAGTTAGCCATGTTTTATTGTGCATTATAGAACTCTGTGTTCTCCCATTTTTCATATCTGTTCTCATTCAATGATTCCCCTCTTTATGTATATTGGTTCTCTTCACTGTGAGATTAATTCTTCTGCCTTTTATGTATCCTGATTATAGAATTTTTGTAGGGCTATCAGTAGGGGAGATGACTCATTATTTTCTTCCTATGCACATTTGTAAGATTTTTAAAATTTGGTGTTAAAATACCTGCATAGTTGATGAAGAAAAAAGACAGGCAGGATTATAAACACAATTGTTATTAAACATGTAATAAATCCTACTAAATAATAATTTTTAAAAACCTCAAAAGGCAACTTTCTTTAGTCAATCACTAGTATCTTATGCATGGCACAGCATTATTCTTATCACAGGATTAAATAAACATAGAGATGAAACTATAATGTTATTAGGGGCAGTTATGCTTATATTTAATAATTTGGTCTTTTTTGCTGTGGAAAGAAAGATTAGAAACAGAGAAGCACTGCTTTTAAGGTCCTAAATCATTCCATAGTTGATTAATTAGTGGAGTGTGACCTTTAGTTACCCCAAACTGAAGATGAGGTCTGAACAAGTGCTAAGAGCAGTTCATCTTTGGAAGACAACATACCAGTGTTTCAGAATACAGAAAACAGCATTGGCTTAAGCATTTGGATATTGGGGTTTATTCTATTTCATTTTCAGTAATTCTCTAGTGACACTGACAAAAGAGGTCTTAATTTGCACACACTGTATGAGGAGTGTGAAAATTGATTTTATGCCCATAATACTATTGAGGTTAAATGTTATGCTGTACTATATAATATATTTTTATTAAGTATTATATTGTTATTCTATTACAATCAACCCAACTTCTTCCCCCTTTGCCTTTCTCCACCCAACCCACACCCCATCTCCCATAGTCATTCCTCTCCCTGTTGTCTATGTCCATGAGTCATAGATATTCCTTGTCTAGTCCCATCCTCTTCTTTCTATCCTCTCCCTTGCCCTATGGTCACTGTCTGTTCCTTGTTTCCATGCCTCTGGTTCTATTAAAGGGTAGTTTCTTAAACATTCATCTTCCAGGAATGTATATTCTCTCAGATCCTCAATCTGACACCATTCTGCCCTTTTGTATTCGATAGGGTAAGCTCTCTTCTGCAGGGACTTTCATCATTTCTATTGTGGGCAGTTAAAAGGGACTTAGCATTCCCTTCTTACCCATTCATATATGCATATATTATACAGACTATGTGAATCCTATACACTCAAAGCCAGAGTTCAAATAAGGATGTAGTTCTTGATAAGTAGGCAAGAAAATGAGCAATTTCACCCTGGACCACAAGTGACTGATAAGCTCTAGAATTCTGAAGTTGAAAGGATAGTGATTAGCATAATGTTATGCATAAGGAATGTGGTGGATGTCACTCTACAATTTTCAATATAATATACCATTTGGGGCAGCTTTTAAATATATTATCATATAGTGGTTACTTTTAAATTAGATTTTCCTGAAGTATAAATGAAAGGTAATGCATTATATATGTAATGCTTACTCATTTAAAAACCAAACTACTTATTTCTGAAACATAAATATTATTGTAATTTTTCATTTTGTTGGTTAAAATAAAACATTATATAAAACACCATTAAAGTATGACTTTCATTATTAATCATTTAACCACTTGCCCTGAAGTTACTGCTTGAAAGTTTAGTAGGTATTTTGCCTTTCAGGAAGATGTAAAGGATTGCTCTTTTATTGGAATATAACAGCACTCACATTCTCCTTTATGGAGAAGACCTGGATCCTACATTTTTATCATCACTCATATCACGTTAAAATTAGTTTTACAAAAAATTCTGTTCTAAATTTTCAACTCATCTAAAAACTAATATCATTCTGCATAAATTTATAATACAGTTATGCTTATACAATTTGCCCTCACTTTTCCCAGTATTTTTCATGTTCAAAACACAAGTGGAAAAATGTGTTCAAACATTTTGATCATGATTCACAGTTCTGTTTTCAGTCTTTCGCTTTGCTATTTGCAACCACTACTACCATTAGCAAGATTTTGAGTTAAATTTTGCAAATTTAGTATAAAAATAGTATAAATATTGCAAATTTAGTATAAAAGAAACAAATCAGTTGAAGGAGAAGGGGTGGAAAGAAATGATCACATTAACTACTTCAATAGCTTTGTCTGTGTTTACTAAGAAATTTATTAAATTGAAAATTGAAGGTGAATTATAACCAATACTGGAAGCTGTAGCTTATCTCTAGGAGTTCCTACATTAGGTGTTTCACTGTCAGTTCTCTTGGATTTCAGGTGGGATCTACCAGCTCATAAAGCTAAATGTCTTCCAAGTAGAACTTCTTTGGGTCCAGTTATGTCATTTCCAGATTACCATGGTAAACATGGTTCAGTCCACTTCTTTCCACTTTCAGAAGCTTTGGGGTTGTTTTGGCTCTATCTTACACCCCACCCCCACTCCAGAAGAGATCACCATAACATGATATTCTTTTGTGTGACTCATAAGGCCAGTTCTCATTGCAAACATCTTTCATTGGTCTTTTTTTTTTTTTTTCTTTTTTCCTTGGTTACATATTCTTTACTATACTCATCAAATCTTCTGTTTAATACAGTATAATCACAAGAAAAATACATTTATATACAAAATAATAGATACATTTATATACAAAAGAATAGAATGGTTCGGAAAAACTCTAAAACGCTGTTCAATACATTAACTATAAAATTCTAGTTTTGAAATCCCCTCCAAATTCATCATAACTTCATCACTCTAGTCCAGAGAAATGGTGAGAAGAAAACAGTAGGAAAAATAGGAACAGCTGGATGATTATTGATTCTTTCACCCTCCTTTTGGCTAAAAGATTTTCTTTGAAATACATTCTTTGTGGATTTAACCATCTCTGGTTTGGGCAATGGCAAATTACATTTCCCTCACCATGTCTCTCGAATGCTGATTAATCTTGGCTTATGGCTCTGATTGTTGTTTGAAATCAGGTGGAAAAGAAATAAAGGATGTATGTGTAGTGTGTGTATTTGAAAATTGAATTACTTGATTTTATTTTCAACATGGGTTAGAGAAAGATAATTTAAAAATAAAGGAAACAAGACAAATATTTATTGCAGGATGAACGTGTGTAATGTTAAGTGTGTATGGTGTGAAATAGGAAGACCTTAAATATTTGTTGTTCATTGCTTTTTTCTTTTCAAATAAAGTCCTTACATTAGCTTTAATATGGTGTATAACTTATTTCCTCATGTCAGCAAATGTTTCATGACATTTAGTTTACAGGACATGAGGGAGAACTGGCTGTGGCATCCGTCAGCACATTGATTTCCAGGGTTGACACAGATGGTTTGAGCTGATCCCTTGTCTCACTCTACACTCCATTTGTGTCCCTTCCAAAGCTTGCTGACCTTCTGAAAGAAGACCAGTCATGAAGGGTATTTAAAAGGTGCATTCACGTGATAAAATAGACATGTTCAAAAATGTATTCAAAGGTATATGAATCTGTAGAACAAAGAGACAAACATAGAAATGGTCTCTTTTCTCAGAGCAATACAATAAATAGAGGGAAGTGAACTTGAGGGTCCAGAAAGTACGTCAGTATTTACTGACTACATGACTTTAGTTAAATGACTTGATCTTTTCAGCTTTAGTTTTTCCAACAAAATGAGTTGATTAATATCTCAAAGTTACAAAGGCTGTTTAAGAAGACTGAACACTTTTATTGAACTAAAATTTTTGATACCAACAATAGGCCAGGCACTATTATGGGCATTGGGGCTATCCTATTAAAGAAAACAGGTATAAATAAGTCATAAGCAAATAATCAAAATCATAAACAAATCACTATGCCCTTATGGTGATGGCATTCAGGTTTAGAAAAATAAGCAATGAAAAGTAGATCTATGAAATACAATACTAAGTATGATAGTGCAAATGCTATGGGAAAGAATAAAACAAGGAAGGAGAATAATGAGTACTGAGAAAGGGAGGGTTACAATTTTAAGTGATAAGGAGATGATTCTTTGAGGATATTATTTTAAGAAAAGATCTAAGGAGGTGAGGGAAGGAGAGGTACTAATATCATGGGGAAGGACTATCATACTAAATCTGATAGTTTATGTAAAAAAATCTTAGTACAGTTGGCTCAAAGTACAATAAGTATTTATGTTTTAAAGATTTTATTTATTATTTTTAGAGAGAAGAGACAGGAGAGAAGCAGAGAGGGAGAGAGACATTCGTGTGGTTGCCTTTTACCTGCCTCTAGCTACAGATCTGGCTGGAGGCCTGGCTTGCAACATGGTTATGTGCACTGGCTGGGGAATCAAACCAGCAAATTTTGGTTTCACAGGCCAGCATTGTATCCACTGTGCCACTAGCCAGGAGTACAGTATTTAATAAGTATTAACAATTATCGTCATAGATAAATTAATTTTAGGTTTAAGAAAATAATTTGAATTTAAATTTGAATTCATAGATACAGAATGCAACTGAGTGCATAGTAGCAGTGTTTCATTGATTCTTTGTTATGTGAACACATAATCCAAAGAATAACTCATAAACTCAGAATCTTGTTAGGAAAAGTTGCTTTTGTTACATTTATTTTTTTCCCCTAAATGTAAAAATCCTGAAAAGATTGGAAAAGAAACTCTTTAACACTTTACACAGAAACTGATAAAGCCAAGTTTTTACTTGCTTGTTTTCTTACTAGAAGGGTCTTAAAACACTTAAAGCTTGTTTTTACCTTATTACAGGAAAAAAGCTTGAAATAGATGAGCCTGAAACATTGACTTTTATTCATCTTGAATTTCATGGAGCACCCAGAATTATGCATCTGTCCTTTCAAATATTTATCCATCACTTTCAGACAAGTAGTGTATGAGGCAATAAATAGCAGAGAGCTAGAACAGGAGAAAACGATTTTTTATTGCCTTGTGCTTAAACTGTCAGTCTGGCAGGAAGTAATAACTGCAAGCTGCATTATTTAGGGCAAAGTAATCGACTACTTCCTTTGAGAAGCAAGTCAGCTTCCTTGCCCCTCAGAAGCCAGGGTTTTTCCTCAGTAAAAAACTATAGTTGTGAGATTTGATGTGAGGTAATTGGTCACTGAATCATTTAAAAAAATTATTGTTGTATTAACAGTTGTTTCATTTTTTGCCCCATTGCCCTTCCCTGCCCCACCTACCCTATACCCTCTCCCACAGTCAATCCCCACCTCATTGAAGGGGAAGAGTTCAGTCAAGAAGCTAGTATGAATGACCCATGGACATGAACAATGAGGTAGTCACTGAATCTTAATGATTTATACACCACAGAAAGTCTTCCTTTGATGCTTCTGATAATCATTCATCATTAAACAAAAAAGATTGCCAAGTGCCTACTCTTCCATGTGGTGGGCAGTGGGGTTCATTCAAAAAGCATAGACTTAGAGCTAGAATGATCTTCTTTTGATACTACTACTTATTTTAAGATTCTGGATAAATTACCTAATGCCCCAGGATTTATTTTTCTTGACTGTAAAATGCAAGTAGTTATACTAACTTACTTGAGTTGCTGAGGGGATTAAGTTAAATAATGTGTATAAATATCTGGACCTTATTTTTTGGTGTCAGCAAATATTTACTACTTTTGGATAATTTAAAGATCCCCAGTTATAAAAAAAAAAATGTAGATACTTAGCTGTTGAGTTTGAAGAATAAGTGTTTCCATTTCTATCACCTGTTAGAGAAGGCACCAAGGAAATATTAGTGCTTTTTCCTGTTCCCTCTGTTCCTCTGATTTTTAAAGTCATGAATATGTCCATAAGATCTTGTTCTGCTTGAAGGCTCTATATTTACCCTCAAATGACACAAATCTTGTGTGTCAAATGTCCAGTTTTTTGAAAATCAGCTGGTATATGTAAGAGAACAGCACTGTAGCCTAGGGCTACTATGTACATTACTAGTGCCGGTGACAGGGTTTGGACATATTTGGGTGCCAGTGTATTTAAAATACAACTTCCATTCAATTAAATAATTATAATTTAATGTATAAAAATTCACTATTGCATATGACCTACTCTTATTTATGATATAATTCATGATTTACTTGCTTTTGGGTGACAGTTTCCCCATCCTAACTGCAAAATATAAAGCTTTCATCTTCTCTTTCTAGCAGCAGTTATTACTTTGGCCTGCAGGATAATAGGGCAAGGTGGGACAATAAATAGAAAGTGAAATTAGTTGTTGTGCTCTTCACTTTTCAATTTATTGTGGATAGGAAAATATTTTATGGGTGATTGAGTTTTATTTTTTCTACTTTTTACTCCATATTAAAATAATTTGATCATTTTCTAGTCCTGTGAACTTAAATTTAACAGTATTTGTAATAGTGTCTCAAATTATAACAAGACCACACAGTCTTATTTTCAATATTTTGGTATTTTAATTACTTTTCAAGTTCTAAATTTTCAGGATATTATACAATTAAATTGTATTTGATTTCTTATTATGCTATTTTGGTATTTTAAACCATCATTGATAAAAATATGACATTGCTGCAAATTATTGTATAGTACACACTTATCTATATATCATTGATCTTTGAACATGTAAACATTTGAAAACTATATTATGTCTTAATAAGTAGTGACCTCTGATTATATATAAAGTGAACATTTCATTTTATGACAATCTATTTTGATGATCAGGTGTAAAGTCACTGACATTACTGATCTTATATCATATAACTAAACTAGTAATTTCAGAGAGTTAATAATGACCTGGATTGTAAGTGATAAAAAGCAAGGTTAACATTTGTTTCTTATCTGTGGCTTTGACAGTGACTAGTTACTCAAATATTTTCAGTGCTACCTACTTATTTACTTTACAATTTATTAGCTATTAAGTAGGATTATTTTGAAGTGAGTAGGTCATTTAAAATTAAGCTGTTCATTTGGAGCATTGTTCTGTTTTGATGTTCACATTGCTAATATTTACCAAAGAACACTATATTTTGCAGTCTCCTTAGGAAGCCTTTACTTGTTGGCAGTATTTTCATGTGGGGTCTGGAGGAATGACTATTCATATACAGAATGATCTTGATAATGTCCTGAGAACTATTGCTGTTAAGTCTCTGTGATTTCACATGTTCAAACAGGTTGCCTTTTATTGCCATGTAGTTGAAATGTACATTAAAATATTTGTTGTTGCTTTGTTTATTTATTAAAATGCATAATATGAGCTTAATGCAGTACTTTCAAAAAATGGCATGATTTTAGGGCTTTTCTGCAAGACCTTCATGCAGTAGGCAATTATAGTATGTCCAGCTTGTATCAAGCTCTTTGGTAGGCCAAGGAGATAATAAAAGGAATAACAAGTGTTTTATTTTTTTCTTACGTTAAAAATAATTTAGTGAAAAGCAATTTTACACTATGGTGCTTCATTACTAATCTAAGTACATGTAGGGAATAATGGACAAAAAACCCAACTGTGGCTGGCGTTGTCAAGGAAGGCTATGCAAAATGATACTTCCTAGCCCCAACTGAAAATAGCAGTCATGGATGAAGGAAGAGGGTGAATGAAGGGCATTTTCCACACAGAAGACCATGTGAACAGAAATATATCCAAGACAATAGGAGAAATTACAGGAGAAAGATCAGGTTGTTAAAGGAAACGGATAATATGTTAGCAGTATAAGCATAATCAATTAAGGAAACTATAAGGATATAGATTAAAGCCAAAATGAAGGTAACTATAAAATGTCCCTTTGCATATTAACATGTATTTAGAAGTAATGAAGGAATTTGTCCATGTGAAAGAATTTTCCAATCTATGTTTATGGAGGGACACTTAATTTATTCATTCTTGATGAAGATATATTTTACTACATTTTATTCATTTAAACAAATATGTTTCTCCCCCACCTCCCTTTGTTTTGCTTCTTTTAGCATTTTGGAGTTTGTGTATAGTTGTGTCTTTCTGGGTCATTTAGGTAACTAGAATTATTTGTCCTTTTTTATTATGGACCCAGATTGCTTTATTTTTATAATTCTCATTATTGCTCTTTGTACTTGTCTTTCTGCTGATATGAAGCCTTGAACCTATTTCTAAGAGTCTTTCTCCAATATAATTCCTTTGACTTTAATCAACTTGAACATTTGTGATAACTTCTTAGGCTAGTTAACAATCTTTGTCCCTTATTTTCTGGGTTGCTTAACTACGGTTGTGTGTCATTAGAGAATAGGTTATTTCTACATAATTTTAATGTTTTTGAAAACTTTGTTTATATACATTGTATAATAAGTTTATATATATTGAGTTCTTTCATATAATGGCACTTTATTTTCTTTCTTTTTCTTTTTTAAATTTTATTATTTTCAGAGAGAGGGAAAGGGAGAGAGGCAGAGAGGGAGAGAGACATCAACGCATGGTTACCTTTCACCTGCCTCCAGCTATGGGCCTGGCTGGAGACCTGGCTTGCAACCCGGTTATGTTGCCCTAGCTGGGAATCAAACCAGCAACCTTTGGGTTTTCAGGTCCTATCCACTGTGCCACTAGCCAGGGCCACTTTTCATATCAAGTACTAAAAAAGAAGTTAGACCACCTAAGGATTCCCCTAAAATCATTTTGGAAAATTATGTACCTTCTTACATATTTTAAAAATGCACATCCAAACTTTTTGTAAGTTTTACTGTTACAAAAGATATAATTTCTTGTTAACACTGCCATTAATTGAATCCAATAGAATCTAATATCATCATAATTTGACACCTACCATCATCCATACAGAAATATTTGAGCAAGCTCTTTATTAATTAGAGAATATACATTATTTTTTAAATCTTGAAACCATGTTAAGCAATGGGTGTTTAGACATTCTGAAGCATATATACTTAATTTCCCTCTATTACCTCTTAAGTGTGTGTGTGAATGGTTGATTTGTTGGAGAAAAACTTTAGGGTCTATCTATGCTGATGTAAATCATCATATTTTCATCTTTCAAAGAGGCAATACTTTCCTCTTAGAAGGACAGCTTTCTAATGCATTCTGGAACTTCTAAAGATAACTTGTTTTATGTAAGATGTTTTGCACATGTATATTGGAAGTCTTGGGTCAATTTAAACGTAGTTTTTGACAAAACCATTATGCATTTAATAGGTGTATCTTCCAACGTCAGTTTGATTAAGAGAACTCCAACCTTACTGTATCTGAAAAATATAATTCATGCATGTATTAAAGCAATTATAGTTCAGGATAGAATCATAATGATATTTCCATAAAATTTTATGGATCAATGGTGATTATTAGACTTGCTGGAACCATGCTGTTGCTATAAAGGCCTTAGGTGTAGAACAAATATGTTATTTCTTTTTACTCACCACAAGAGTCTAGATGGTGGTTGGAAAATAATGCAAGGTTTCATGTAATATTAGCATGGAAGGGAATCTTAGAAGCTTTCTTTATTCCAAAATGTGTTTATTTATTTTTAAAGCTTATCCAAGGACAATTTTTTCCTTGCCTTCTTTTTCTTTTTGAGACAGAGAAGAAGGGATTGAGAAAGAAAAACATTGACCTGGAATTAAACCCACAACCTTGGTATGTGCCCTGATCAGGAATCAAACCTGTGGTCTATAGCCACACTGGCCAGGGCTAAATGTGTTTATTTCTTAATGAGAGAATTAGAGAGTGGTATTTAAAGAGCCCTGAAAAGTCAGTTTATTTGTTGGCATTCAGCTGAGAACATACCAAATTAAACACTCAAATGGTTCCTAGTGAAATTTATAATCAGAATTACAAGGGAGTTTTAAAGCAATTTATTAATCAGGACCCTTCAAAAATTCTGATTCTGTAATGCTGATGTGGCCTTGGACTACGTGTTTTTATATAAGGTTGTGTTTGAGAAATACTGCTGCATTAGGTCACAGGTAGCATACAACTGAAATGCAATAGAAAATGGGAGATAGGAACTTTCGCTTTAATTTTGCTATCTGGTTTGGCCAAAGGAGCCCATTAAAAACTAAGTGGTTCTTTCAAAGCTAATGAATTATGAATAAAAATTAATATAAGAAAAAATAACTGTGGCACATTTACACAATGGAATATTATGCAGTAGAAGGAAATCCTAGCTTTTGCAACAACATGGATGGAACTGGAGAGTATTACACTTAGTGTAATAAGAAGGGTGGTGAAAGACAAATACCATATGATCTCACCCAATACAGGAAACTCATGAATAAAACAAACAAACAAGCAAAACAGAACCAGAGTCATGGAAACAAGAAACAGACTTTAAGTGTGCAGAGGGGAGGGGGGAGGAGGAGAGAGGAGGAAAGAAGGGGAGCAGTATAAATGTCCCATAGACATAGACAACAAGGTGGAGACTGACTGTGGGAGAGGGGATGGGGTTGGGGCAGGGGAGAGTAATGGAAGAAAAGTGGGACAACTGTAATACAATAGCAATAAACTAACTTAAAAGGTCTCAGTCCAAATAAAAATACAATGACAAAAAAGATAAAGGAATAAAAGAATACACATTAGAAGAGTGGACCAAGTATTTTTTCTTTTGCTTTTTTCTAATGGTACTAAAATATAAATAACATAAATGTGCTATTGTAACCATTTTAAGTGTATAGTTTAGTGGCAATTGTGCAACCACCACTGCCATTCATTTCCTGAACATTTTACTTTCCAAAACTGAAATTCTGTACTCACTAAACCATAATTCCCTATTTCCTCCCACATCTCCTATTTCTATGGATTTACTCTAACTCTCTTTTAAAGTGTAATTGTACTATTTGTCCTTTTGTGTCTGGATTATTTCACTTAGCACATTGCCTTTAAATTTCATCCATGTTGTAGCATGTATCAATATTTTATATTTGTACTAACATTGTACATGGTGAAATCAGTATTTTTCAATAACATCAATTTTTTAAAAAATTTTATTTCATTATTTTAGAAAGAGGGAAAGGGAGAGAGGCAGAGAGGGAGAAAGACATCAATGTATGGTTGTGTTTCACCTGTCTCCAGCCACAGACCTTACTGGAGACCTTGCTTGCAACCTGGTTATGTGCCCTGGCTGGGGAATCGAACCTGCGACCTTTGGGTTCGCAGGCCGGCACCTTATCCACTGTGCTACCAGCCAGCGCCCAATAACATCAATTTTTTGACAGAAACTACCATCTGATTCTCTTGTACTTTTTCAAAGCCCTAGTATAGTGGTTACAGATATAACAAAGTCACAAAGCTAACAAGCAGTTGTTGGTTGCATACTTTCACTCAGGTGCAGAATATTTATGTGGTTTTAATCCACAGCATAATAATTTTGCTTGGGACAAGGACTGGGAGTCAAATATGATTCTGGAGCAAATAGAAGTGAATTTAATCAATCATTGTTAAGTTAGAGCATTTCTATCACCAACTCATTTGTTAATGTTGATTGTGTCTCCTATTAACTTTTAAACATTATCTATGTGTCATTACATATGTGTATATATTGTTGTATGTTTTGATGCAGTCATCAATAACCTTGAAAATGTAATTGATGAACAGATACAGGAACCTGAAAAATATTTTCAGTTATGATTAAAGCTGAAGAGATATTTATGGATGCACAGGAGTATGCATCATCATCATTTCCCTCCCTGTTGGCCATGAGGGGATGCAAATACCAATTTAATTAATATGCTCTCTTAGAACTACTTAATTTTGGCAGCCTAATTGCATGGATGGCTATTAACCTGAAGAAGCTGAAATGACATATCATATTTTTGGTGCAACAGAGTATCAAAAATGAATGAATAAATGAACCAATAACTAACTATAAGTAAACTAAATCATAGAAATACTTATTTCTAAAATTTATATTTTCACTTTGTTGCCAATTTTGGATTAAACTGGAACTAAAAGGAACCAAGACTTCAGGACCAACCTCACATATTAGAGTTTGGGGTTTGGATTAGAATTTGCACTCATAAAATGTGTACTCCTGAAAAATGTTACGAGTTTACACTTTTGTTAAAACTTTGTATAGCTCTGAAACAATGATATAATTGAATATGACTAACTTAAATGTTAGGTCCTTGAGTGAAGTGTTATTCTTTCTTAATTCATAAAAAGTATAATACACAGAATGCACCTAAGGTCAACTAGAGTAAAGTAAATATAATTTTGGTGTTTAGTATTCAAAATGAGATTCAATTTGGCACTACCATAAGCATATATACTTGGTGGGAAAAATTAATTAAAAAATGTAATGTTTCTCTTTATAATAAAATGAATTATTCCTATTTCTAAATTTACTTCTTCCTATTTTTGATTAAATAAATGAATGAAAGAAATTTATAATTAGGTGGTAGTATATGTTACTTGTAAAAAATGATAATGAAGCACATATCAATCACTGAATCCAGTCATCTTTATGGGTTTTATCTTCAATCACAATTTACAGTGCTTTCAAAACAGGCTCATGGATATTCAGAGGTTTACCAATTTCTATTCACCAATTACTATTTACATAAGGGTTTTTCTCTGTTGGTGATCAGTTTTAAGGAATGTATTCATCCCTGAGGAGAGTGAAAATAGCTTGATAGCATGGGGGCTTTGTTTGAAATCATCCTTTGGAAAGAGTTTAGGGTTTTGGGACCTGAATGACTCTGGTTGTCATGCTGTCTCTGTCACTGGCTTACAAACCACGAGGCAATGATCAATATACTAAACCTTTATTGAGCTACATTTTCCTCATTTGTAAACTAATGTGATAATATTTGTCTCAGAGGGTTATGGCACAGACCCAGTGACTTAATATGTAAATCTTCTGCTCAAGAAAGGCACTCAATACATGGTAATTATTATGGCCAATAAAGAACAAATAATAAGCTGCTTATATTCTAATATTCAATAGATTTTCAAGGTGCATCAGATAGGAATTATCTGTAAACTATGGAAAATGTGGAAAGCACCTTATTATATATAAAAATCACATATTGTTGGGTGTATAATCATACTTTCCAACTGAATAAGAATCTAGAGAAAAAACTGCAAGAGATATGTTACATGAAACTAAAGGGTTCAACCTAGCATTGTTTTTTATCAAGTTAATGAAGTCCATTAAGTAAACAAGGAACCCTGTGACATGGATGTGTTCAGTAATAAAATTGGCCAAAGGGAAATCTCTTTCTATTTTTGTTTAGAAATATATTAACACACGACAGTATAGTATAACACCATTATATTAGACAAGAAAAACAAAGCCAGTGAATAAGAGATATAGCACTATGAATAAGGAAAACTCAAAAATTGGAATATTCACCTATATGTCATGAATAGCAATCATTTTTTGAAAATGTATTAAAAAATAGAGGGGTACAATTTTTAACATTGAGGGTATTCACATACTCATATTCCAGAAAGAATTGGACTAAAAACTAATAGCAATACAGTACAAAATGCATTTAAAATTAAGACTATACCATAAAATGTTAAGGAACTGGTGTTTGGATTTTTAAAATTCTATAACTCTTCAGTATATATAATTACTTTAATCATAGTTGCTTTTGACACCTTAACACTGTTCAAAACGTATATAACTATTTCGTGTTGAAAGCAAATATTTATTTTGTAGATAAGCTGGAACTAACTAATGAAACTATCCTGCCTACTGCCTTTTATTTTAATAATTGACATTCTTTGTTAAATAACATCACATTCTATTAAATTATCTTTAGCACAAATGGATTGCACAAAAATAAATAAATAGCAAGTTTTCAATTCCTATGATACCTTCTCCTGGCATTCCAGTTTTCAATTGTACATCTAAGTAACTGTTATCTTTGTAGTTTTTTCCTCTAGCTTTTTACTTTAAGACTTTAAATTTCATGTATGAATGTGTTGTACTTTAAATATGACCCCTCTTTTTACTTATTAGCACTTTACTAGCAGACATAATAATACTTTAGGTACTTATAGGCTTTACAGTTAGTTCACCAAGGCTTTTTGTATGTGTGCTCATTTATTTCTCTGGGATGTGGCAGGGTATTGCCTTCACAGTTCTGTAGCTGAGGAAATTGAGACGTCCTGAGGATAAATTACTTGCTCAAATAATTATCAAAATTGAGACTTGGGCTCACTATTAAAACATTAAAAAAAAAAAAAAGATTTTATGTATTACTTTCAGGGAGGGAGGGAGGAAGGGAGAGAAGCATCAATGTGTGGTTGCTTTTCACCTGCCTCCAGTTGAGGACCTGGCTGGAGACCTGGCTTGCAACCTGGTTATGAACCCTGGCTGGGAATAGAACCAGCGACCTTTGGGTTTGCAGGCCGGCGCTTATCTACTGTGCCACCAGCCAGGGCTATTAACACATTTTTGTGCATAGCAGAGTTTACAGACTCAGAGGCCAGTAGGAGTGAAAGGCGACAGGTGAAGCAGAGAAAGCACAAGACGCTGGGGTGACATGGTTCCCGGAAACACTCGCCGAGCGTGTAGGAACAACAGAGCTGTGTTGCCTTGAGCAGCTCTGGTTGTAGGCTTCCCAGACGTTTGATATTTTAGAAGAAATGTACAATCCGAATTTTAGATGAAATGCCTTTGTTTTAAATGTTGGCAGTTAAGCAAGCAATTCATAATTAACATGGCCGAAGCAAGACAACTTGGAGGACTGAAGCTGCTGTCAATTTACAATTCGTGGTGACCTTCATCCTGATGGGAGGTATGAGGAGGATACCTGATTATTCATATAGCTAGTGTAAGGTGGTAAAGATAACACTCTAAACCCCTTTCTACCGGGTTGACCCAGCGTTTGTGACTGAGGAGGTATTTAGTGATTATCTTTATCAGTTGATTTCCTTGGTGGAGTGTTTATTCTTCCATTTGTTCAAGCCAAATATATTACATGACAACCATGTACCTGGCACTGTGGTGAAAAGAAAATATTATATAGTATTTGCCCATACACTCTAGTGCTCAATACACTTCTATAAAAAGGAGTTGTTGCAGGCCCTGGCTGGAGGCAGGTGAAAGGCAACCATACATTTATGTCTCTCTTCCTCTCTGCCTCTCTTCCTTCCCCTCTCTCTAAAAATAATAAATAAAATATTTTAAGAATGTTCCCCCAAAAATACAAAAAAGAATTGTTGGAAGCAGAATGGAAAGCTTCATGGTGAAAATAGCCTTTGCAAATACCCCTCATGCATATTTCCAATGTAAAATTGCATTCCCTTTTGCACAGAAGTTAGTGTGCTGTGTGTGTATATCCACAGGTGTGATTAAATATAAATTTATGCTACATACATATTTCCAACATTTATACAACTCTCCCTCTATAAGCAAACTTAAGATAAAAATCTTACCTTACTTAAAAAATTGTTTCTAATATAGTACTATTTTATTTTTGTGCAGATAGAATAATACCTAGATTTTTAGTATTTGTGTATTTTCTAACCATATTTTAAATTTATTTTTATGATACCACAGAAGACTTTCACACATATATCTTTATCCAATGATATTTGAAATATATAATAGATTAAAAATTAAATTTGTGTATATTTAACTTTTGCATGGATTTTTCTGTATAAATAACAAGACTTGTGAGTGTGAGTGTGTAGGCTGAGATTTAGAAGAGGGAGATGAGAAAGGGAGAGATGGAAGGGGAGAAAAACAAAAAGAAAGAAAGAGTGAGAGGGGTTTTATATCATTTGATGAACTGCACTGAGTCCAATAATGAAAACCTGTGACTGTATTTCTCTGTTGCCCTTTTGAGAGTTCAGAACCTCATTTGACATATGATCTTAGGAATTAGATTGGCATATTGTAGTTTTCTTTTTTCTTGTAGTTCTAATTTTCTAAGTAATATGCATACTTTTACATACCTTTCTATTTATATGACTATGTATGAAAAAGTATATAGAAAATCTTTGCTCTTCATAGTTTCTGAATGCTCTAAGTTTTATTTTCAATTCCCTGAGAAATCATATATATGTTTTGTTTCAAGCACTATTATATTCCTATTAGAAATAGCCTAGAGAGAGGGATGGAAAGAATAGTAGAGTGAAGCAAATAAAGCATCCCCTTACACACTTAAACACACAGACACATAGACACAGATGGCTGAGTGGAATAGATGCTGGTTCTGTTTTTCTCAAGTGGCAGAATAAGTTCATATTCAGATGAGGCATGAGGTGCCTACTTCTCATATCTCCTGTCATAAATAGAATTCTGCTTTAGACTAATAAAAAAAAACTTTTATTCCTTTCTAACAAGATATTATCACTGTCTATCAAACATGCAGATAATATTTCTTGCACATTTTCTGAGAATTAGAGATAGGTTATAAAGCACATTGTTGAAGGCAAATTTATAAATGTGTTGTGATAAAGTTGTCTGTTTCAACGTAAGCAGCGAGTTGATAATAATTGCCATGATACCAAACATTTCAAACTGCTTTCTCTTCATCCTGTGCAATAAGCAGGTGGTGGCATATGGATCAAGGATTGGGGTGGGGTCGGGAATATAACAACTCACAGGTACTTTCTGCTGATTAAAACCTATTTGTGTGTGTATCCTTGTCTTTGAAATTGCTGTGAGGGTCTTTCAATGTCTCTAGGTTATTGTTTCTCAAATGATATTCTTCAAGATGCACAATTGAAAGGTGATTTCATAAAGGGGCAAAATATTATATACTCATTTCTTTTTGTGGAAATTCATAGCTTATGAATATATATTTAAGACTGTTTGAAGAGTCTTTAAAGATTATAGTATGCCCACCATTAAGAAGCTGTTGAATTTGATTTAACCCAATCTTCTTTCACATCAGCTTACCTTGGCCCCTTTTCTCCTAATAGCTGTGTTAACATCTCATAGAACTAGTGTTACAAAGAAGCTACCCAGTGAAAATAAGCTTTAGAGATGTAGAATAACTCTTTAGAAACTTATTTTCCATTACAGGGTACATAGAAATGAGCTCAGATGTTACTTGACTCACTCTCAGTGACTTTTATTACTTAGCATAAAAATACTCTGCAGGCCCATCCATGCTGTCACAAAAGTATAACCCCACCCCTTTCTTTTTTTTACTGGCTGAGTAGTAATAAATAAAATAAACTAACAAAAAATAGAATCAGACTCATATGTACTGAGAACAGACCGACAGCTATCACAGGGGATAGAGGTTGGGGGCTGGGTGAAAAAGGAAAAGAGAATAGACAAAGAAAAGTAACTCATAGACACAGATAACAGTATGGTGATTACCAGAGGGAAAGGAGAGTGGCAAGAGGTATAATAGGGTAAAGGGGGAAAGGGATAAATGGTGATGGAAAGACACTTGACTTGAGTAATGGACACACAGTACAATATACAGGTGATATATTATAGAATTGAACACCTGAAACCTATATTATTAACCAACGTCACCCCAGTAAGTAAAACATTTTTAAATGAAACTTATTTTCCTTTTCAGGACAACATAACAGCAAATCGGTAGTCATAATTGTAGTTGCCAGCTATTGCTGAGAATTGAATTTATGAGTATATTTTAGGACTTATGGTTATACAGTCTCAGTTATTTGTATATGCTGCAAAATATGGGAAGATATAAACAGAAATACCTTAATATACCAAGATCTTGTGAAGTCATGTTTTCTTTGTTAGATATTGTATTCATATTGATTATTTTATGATACCCTATATAAGTAATTCCATGTAAAAATAATATTATTAAGAGGAGGGTGTACTCAGCCCACATGAAGGACACACCTTGTGTACCCAGCTTGGATGATAGGGGAGGCTGTGATGCTGGACCTTATAGGATACCTACTACATTAGGCCATGCTATCAATACAGAGTCAAAGCAGCTCTACCCAATATATAGAAACAAACACAGAAAGTCTACCAAATCAAGAACAAAAGTACGACCCAAATGAAAGAACTGAACAATACCCTAGAAAAAGAACTAAATGAAGTGGAGGTTGCCAACCTATTAGATGCAGAGTTCAAAACACTGGTGTTAAGGATACTCAGAAAAATGATTGAGTACAGCCACAAAATAAAGGAAGAAGTGAATGTTATACAAAGTAAAATAAAGAAAAATGTACAGGGGACCAACAGTGATGTGAAGGAAGCTGGGATTCAAATCAATGATTTGGAACAAAAGGAAGAAATAAACATTTACCCAGAAAAGAAAGAAGCAGCAAGAATTGGGAAAAAACTAGGAGAGGCTTAGAAACCTCTGGGACCACTTTAAACTTTCCAACATCTGAATCACAGAGGTGTCAGAAGGAGATGAGGAAGAGCAAGAAATTGAAAACTTATTTGAAAGAAAACTGAAGGAAAATGCCCCTAATTTGGTGTATGAAGTAGACATACAAGTCTAGGAAACACAGAGAGGCCCAAACAAGTTGGACCCAAAGAGGAATACACCAAGACACATCGTAATTAAAATGCCAAAGATTTAAGATAAGCTGAGGATCTTAAAAGCAGCCAGAAAAAGCAGATAGTTACCTACAAAGGAGCTGCTGTAAGACTATTAGCTGACATCAGAAGATACTTTGCAGGTGAGAAGAAGTATTCAAAATGATGAAAAGCAAGGACCTACAATGAAGATTACCCTATCCAGCAAAGCTATCATTTAGAATGTGTATCCATCCAGAGGGGTTTAACTAGTTATATAAATATTTTCTCTTTTTTAAAAATTAAACCAATAAATTAGACATTATTATTTTCATTATTTGAAAGAATAAAACTCAGACACTAAATATATTTGGTGATTTTGTAAATAGTATGTGAATAAAACAGACAGGGTGCAGACTGAAACATTTTTTTCTAACCCTGTCTTTATGCTTTTTCCATAATTAGGATTTCATGTCCTTCAACTCATATGCTAAAAATGTATTTTATTTTGTAGTTTCTGCTTATTAACTGTTTAGTCTGTTTATCATTTTTGGACTATTGCCCATTTTCATGTTTTTGTCTGTTAGTTTTCTGTTGTCATTTATGTCAGTAGAACCAGCACTGGGGTGAAATAAATTCAAGAATTTCTGTTCTTCATGTGTTTATAATTGCATAGGAAAGAAAACATTCAAAGTAAATAATTTTATGTAAGTATAATTTGTTAAGTGATGAAAGAGGCTAAAAATTAATGCCCTATGCTTTTAGTACAAGAAGTAATTTTCTTTGTGATGGCACTAGACTTCATAAGGGAGGGGGCATATAAACTGTTGAATTATTAATAGTATTTATAGGTATAGATATAGTAGAGAGAAACTTAGAGTTTAAGGAAGTGTTCAACACAAGTTTGACAACTATTTACAAATAATATTGGAAAGCTTTTGATATTATTAGTGAAACTCAAATGCTTTTAAATTGAGATACTAAGAAGGTATTGATTTATAAATTTATGTTATATGAATAAACTCCATGTTCTGTTTTTCTTTCCTCCTGCTTTTAACTAATTTCATCACTGCTTTGAGCTTCTATGAGTCTGATAAGTTAATTGAACAGGCACATTTTTCTCACTTATTTCCAGGAAAATAGTTGCCAATTATCTCAAGATTTATTTTTCTAGTCTTCCCCACCCGGTGTATCATAATATTTAGTAGTGGATGGCTTGCTTATCTTGTGTTAGGCACAAGATTTACTGTATATCATTTATGCTTTTGGCTAAATTCCTCTTGGCATACAGAAGAGGAAAAAAGGGGTATATTTCATTATACTTGGCCGTACTATTGATAAACTAAAACTCTGTTAATGTCTTAAGGTGTGCCATAATTTCTCTAAAATTGATAAAGTATACATGTATGCCCAATAAATATCATAATAAGAGTTAGACACTTCCACTAGCAGAAATTAAAAAAAAAAATGTTTAGAGCATTTAACTGTTCAAAGCTGTTTATTTCCTGATTTTTTAAATAAAAATTAATCTGAGATTATGATGATGAAATCAATGACCATCCTAAAATTAATGAAGAATCATGTTGTATAGTAGTTAATTGGCAAGGGCTAACTTGGCACTCCTACCTTTTCCTTTATCTCTAGTGCTACAACTTCTTAAGAAATAATTAGCAGCAACCTGTTAGATAAACGTGATCTGGAAAACGGATGTTGATAGACAGATGATAGATGATAGATAGATAGATGGATGGATAGATAGATAGATATTAGATAGATAGATGATAGATAATAGATAGATAAAGTGAGTTTTTGCTATTTTAGCAAACATACCAGGATTGTAAATGAAGACATTCCCAAAAAACTCAAACTGAGAAGCTGTTTTTATGTTGTACATCTTTTTGTTTTGTTTTGTTTTTTCTTCTGTACATATTTTTATTGTATTCTTTCACATTACATTTTAATCCTCTTATATCCCCCGCACCCCAGCAATCACCACACTCTTGCCATGTCCATGAGTCCTTTTTCCTTTTTGCTCAATCCTTTCTCCCCTAACCCCATCTCCTTCTAGCTGTCATCCTGCTCTCCTTCTGTTGTCTGTCCCCATTTTTCTTGCTAGTGCATTTTGTTCATTAGATTCCACATTTGAGTGAAATCATATGGTCCTTTTCTTTTTCTGACAGGCTTATTTCACTTAGCATGATGTTCTACAGGTCTATACATACAATTGCAAAGGGTAAAACTTTCCTTTTTATGGCTGAGTAGTATTCCATTTTGTAAATATCCCATAGTGGTTTCATCCACTCATCTATTGATGAACACTTGGACTGTTTCCATATCTTGGTGATTGTAAACAATGCTGCAGTGAAAATAGGGGAGCTTATGTTCTTTTGAATTAGTGTTTTGGGCTCCTTTAGATGTATTCACAGAAGTGAAGTACTGGGTCAAAATGTAGGTCCATTTTTTTTTTAGTTATCTCTATACTGCTTTCCACAGTGGCTAAACCAGTCTGCATTCCCACCAAAAGTGCAAAAAGTGTTCCCTTTTCTCCAAATCTTCACCAGCACTTGTTTGTTAATTAATTGATGATAGCCATTCTGAAAGGTGTGATATGATGTGATATGATGTCTTATTATGGTTTTCATTTGCATTTCTCTGATGGTTAGTGATGTTAATCATCTTTTCATATGTCTAGTGGCCATCTTCATCTCCTCTTTGGAAAAGTGTCTATTCAGATTCTTTGTCTGTGTTTTTAATTGGGCTTTTCTCTTTTTGAGTTTTGTATGTTCTTTATAAATTTTGGATATTAATCCCTTATCAGATGGGTCAGCAAATATATTCTCCCTTTCTGTGGGTTGTCTTTTTTTGTGTCTGATGTTTTCTTTTGCTGTGCAAAAACATAGTTTGATGTAGTTCCATTTGTTTATTTTCCTTTTGTTTCCCTTGCCTGGGGAGATATATCTGACAAGAATTGTTCTGCCTAATAACAAACTATACTATAAGGCCTTAGTAATCAAAACAGCCTTAAAAAGAAAACAGTCTTGTATTGACATTAAAACAGACATATAGATCAATGGAACAAAACGGGGAAAGCCCTGGCTGGTGGCACAGTGGATAGGTGCCTGTCTGCAAACCCAAAAGTCGCTGGTTCAATTCCTAGCTGGGGTGCATAACCAGGTTGCAGGCCATGTCTCCAGATAGATCCTTAGCTGGAGGCAGGTGAAAGACAGCCATACGCTGATGTCTGTCTTCCTCTCTGCCTCTCTCCCTCCCCTTCACTCTAAAAATGATAAATAAAATCTTAGAAAAAAGAATAGAGAGCCCAAAAATAAACACACACTTTTATAGTCAATTAATATTCAGCAAAGGAGGCAAGGACATACAAGTGCTAATGATGGTTTATTCAATAAATTGTGGTGGAAAAATTGGACATGAAGGAAAATGAAACTAGACACCTTCTTATAACCATACACAATAATGTAGTTAAAATGGATTAAAGAGTTAAATATTAGACCCAAAAGCATAGTAATCATAGAAGCAAACATAAGCAGCAAAATATCTGACATTACTTGTAGCACTATTTTATAAGATGAGAATATATTAAAACACATTTTGAAATATCTGAAATCAGGATATTCCCTATTATCAAATGTGTCTTAAAAACTGGTAGCATCCAGGCTGAAGATGTGCATGCATAACATTGCTTGTGAATGTACAAACTTTCCATAGCTTTTCATGTTAACATCATGTCAACTGAGTTACATGTATTGAGGGTACTTCACACATTACATTTAATTGTTATTTTAACATGTCTTCAGTAATATAACACTTTGATTTGACATTGAAATGAAATGTCATTGTGTACACAAAAAGCCATGATAATAGAGCTGAACATATATTTTATATCATTGGTGCAGATATCTGTCACTGAAGGAAGAACTATAACGTATTTTCTTGCAAAGCAACCATAAAGTACTTTATATGGATGAAAGGAAAATACCCTGAAATAGATGAAGGTCTATTACATTTTGTTACTAAGATTTATGTAAAAGGCTGGCCTATCATCCACAGAGAAGGGGACTGGAGGAATAAAAGAAATTGCCACATCTCTCAGAATAGATAAAAGAAATGTCAAAGCAGACAGACTGATATAACTGATTTGATCAATGCTTTGTACAGGTCGCTGGTTAACAGACTTTCTACTGACTTTGGACAGAAGCTGATTAACCTCCAGCTACATGTGATTTAGTTGAGAAAAATCAAAATGTAAGTGAATAGGGTAACACCATCACCAAAACATACAAAATTATTGTTCACCACTTGGGAGTTTAAGAAACAAAAAAGGGGCATTATTTTAAGAAATACTGTATCACCATTACTTTTGATGACACAGAACATTGTGTGGAAAATTAGGAAAGTTCACAACTCTGAGTCAAAAAGAGATTCATAAGATTTGAGCTCTAAAAGAGAGAAGGTTTAGGAATAATTTAACAAATTTATATAGCTTACATTTTCATTTTTACATATGGAAATGATATAAAATAATTAATAAATACTTTAAAAATATTTTATATATTATTTCCAGAGAGAGAGGAAGGGAGAGAGGCAGAGAGGCAGAGAGGGAGAGAGGGAGAGAAACATCAATGTATGGTTGCTTTTCACCTGCCTCCAGCTTCGGACCTGGTTGGAGACTTGGCTGGGGACCTGGCTGGAGACCTTGCTTGCAACCTGGTTATGTGCCCTGGCTGGGAATTGAACCAGTGGCCTTTGGATTTGCAGGCCAGTGCCTTATTCACTGTGCTACCAGCCAGGGCTAAATAATACTGTTAATAAGTAAAACTAAAACATTATGTGTGGTAAGAAAGCATTCTTCTATGGTTTCATTGGCAGTCGTTTTTCGTTCTTATACAGGTACATAAGAAATGATTTATCTACAATGGATGACCTCTTGGGAGTTGATAAAATATAGTTTTAACAATAATAACAAATTATAATGTAGTTTTATAACATCACCTTGTTATAAGCTCCAATATTATCTATCAGTATACTAGGCTTTTAATTATCTGCCTTCCCCTTTTATTGAAATTGCAGTAATTAAAGATCTATTTTCATTTCTATCAAGTCTTCATGTGTATACTTAGTTATATTGATTCTTCACAAAGTATAGTTAAAAGCTGTGATAAGCCCTGGCTGGTGGCTTAGTGGTTAAGCACCAGCCTGGGAACCCAAAGGTTGCTGGTTCGATTCCCCAGCCAGGGCACATAACCAGGTTGCAAGCTAGGTCTCCAGCCAGGTCCTTAGCTGGAGACAGGTGAAAGGCAACCACACATTGATGTTTCTCTCCCTTTCTTCCTCCCTCCCTGCCCTTCTCTCTAAAAGTAATGAATAATAATAATAAAAACAAATTTTTAAAAGCTGTGATGAATTCCAATATATTGCTTCTTTGTATTCATAATCAGCCCTTGCTAAATTTTGTGTGTAGCCTTGTGGACCACACAAGAAGAATTTTAATCATATTCTTGGAAGAATTTGCTACCTAAGAAGTATCCAGAATCATTGTTAAATTAATATATGCAAAATTAAATGTTCTTTAAGTGAAATTTATCTTTATACTTTTGATTTGTTTATTTAAATTTAAATTTTTAAATGGACTCATCCTTTAGCTGTCAGTAAATATGTGATAATATAAAAAGAAACAAAGCTGGAGAAAGGATAAGGCTAGGCAGCTCTTTCTGCCTTCTGAATAAGTGATTTTATTTTAGTGAAGATATGCTCTACAGTTTTCAAATTCATATATATATATATATGATATAGCATATATTATATATAATTAGGAATTTTTTTGGGGGGATGAGGTAATTATTTTAGGGCTTTTGATGCAGTCATTTCCTACAGATGACATTTTCTGGATATGCATAATGTAAAAGTACAAAAGAGATTCTTTCATCCACATTAATAATTTATTTATTGGTAATAAATGTAATTTATGGAACCAGTATCATTATAACTTGAAATCAAAACTAAAATACTATCATTAGTTTGGGTTGACTATAAATATATATTATTTTCATTAAGTTAGCACAGAAGCAAAGAGGAACAGAAGCTTGCTTTCTGAGTTTTCCAATAGGAATATATTTTGTTTTCAATTGAAGTTGAGATCTAGTTCAGATTCTTTACATATATATTTGAGAGATTAGTGGGAAAATAATTTGCAAGACTGAATCCTTCAATGGTAGGGACTAGAGCATAGCTTTCAATTTTATATGTTACTTTAAAAATAATTCTTAATATTCATTAGATAGCAAATTCTTCTGAGAGTATGATTAAAATTTTAGAAACTTGGTCCACAAGATTACACACAAAATTTAGCAAGGGTTGATTAAGGACATAAAGAAGCAACATATTGGCATTCATTACAGATTTTAACTATATTTTTTGAGAAATCAATACAAGTATATATACTAAGGTTTGATGGAAATGAAAATAGATCCTTAATTACTGCACTTTCAATAGAAGGGGAAGGCAGACAATTAAAAGCATAATATACTGATAGATAATATATTGGAGCTTATAACAGGGTGATATTATAAAACTACATTATAATTTGTTACTATTGTTAAAACTGTATTTTATTTACTTCAAGAGGCCATCCATTGTAGATAAATCATTTCTTATAAACCTGTACAATCATGAAAAATGACTGCAAATGAAAACATAACAGAATGCTTCCTTACCGCATGTAATATTTGAAATTTTACTTATTAAAATTATTTAGAAATTATTTCATACATTAGTTTCCATATGTAAAATTAATATATCAGCTAAATAAATGTGTTAAAGTATTCCTTAAACCTTCCCCCTTTTAGGCTCAAATCTTCTGGACACATTTTCTTCTTTCTGTTTTCATCATAAGAAATCTGTCTGAAACAAATAGTCATTTCCTTTTATTAAGAGAAAAAAAACATTGAATTTTTTAATAAATAAGAGAAACATAAATTTTGTGTCATAATTAATGCTAGTAAAGTATTTTCATTTTTGGAACAAGGGCATTGATGTTCTGTATTAAGTAAAGGCCATGGACCCAGAAATCTTTTTTATAAGTGTAATTAGTTTATTTTAAAACTATGTGTCTGAGCCTGTAATTTCTTTTAGGTTATTAATAGGAAAGCATCATTTAGAACTGTCAGGAAAATCAATATTGAAACACTTATGCACAGGATAAAAATGGTGTATCATTCTTGATTGTTATTTGATAGGGAAAAGCGTGGCCTCTACATGGATAGAGGTCCCATTCTCAATTATGGTTAAATGAAAAAAATCAGCTTCATTAAAGCCTTTGGCACCTAAATTGTTCATTTGTTTGTGGCTGGAACATACCTGTAATTATTTTCTGAAGAAAATCTTGGCCTTTCCTCAGGTGGCATCTAATGAGGATGGATTTAGATTAAAAATCTTCAGAGTTAAACCTCAGAGCCCACTTACTTGATTTTTCATCAATAACATAGAATATTATATTCAATTCTTAGAAAATATTATAATAGAGCTGATAACTGCTCAATTTTTGTGAGGTTATTTTTATAATTAACATTTAAGGCTATGCAATTTATTAATTCTTCTGCATTATTGGGGTTGATTGAAACTTTCTTCTTAACATACACATGAGAGATAAAACATTTCTGATTGGAAGCTCTGTATTACAGTGACTTAGAGCTAGGGGTAACCCTATTCTAGGCAGGGCGTATCTAAATCCCAGAGTCTTGTGTTCCTGCAACTACCTCTGATGTCTCTTGGTGATATTTTGTACTTCTCTCTCAAATTGAGAACTGGTGAAGATATAACATTTAGGTTGATATATTGCTCAATCTCAGAAAAAAGTCTTCATCTTCAGTGGGGTTTAAAAAAAACAGCAACAAAAGTTATTTTTTAAGGTTTAAGAATTTAAATTATCTAAAATTTCTAGCATAGCATCTTGTATATGATAAACATTCAACATATGCTATTAATTGTGATGATTATTTTACAGTTAATATTACTTTAGCTCAGATAGATAAAGCACTGTTCTTTTATTATGTCCTCTATTTCTATTGTAAAGAAATAGAAAAATATTATAAAGTTTGTATAGAATCACAAAGATCCTGAATAGCCTCAGCAGACTTGAGAAGGAAGACTAGAGCTAGAGGTATTATTCTTCCTGATTTCAAACTGTATTACAGAGCTATAGTATTCAAACCAGTATGGTCTTAGCATAAAATGTACAGATCAATGAAACAGAATAAACTGCCCCAAAATAAACCTATGTAAACATGGTTGATCAATATACAACAAAAGAGCCAAAAATATTCAATGGGAAAATATATTCTCTTCAATAAAAGGTGTTGGAAAAAACTGGGCAGCTATATGCAAAAGAAATTATGTATACCATTCACAAATAAAGATCAATTCAAAATGAATTAAGAATTGAGAGTAAGACCTGAAACATCTAATTCCCATAAAAAACATTGGCTATGAGTTCCTTAACATTGGTCCTGGTGATGATGTTTTTGTGTCTAATACTAAAAGCTCTGTTCTTTTAGAACACTTATACTGAACTCCTTGGACTTAATATGATGTCAGCTTGAAATTAGGAAATAAGCAGTATGAAATTTGATTCTGTATTTATCATAAAATTATTGAGAATATCATCAGAATTATAACCTTTTCTTTATGAGGATTCATGAAACATTTTGATCAGATTTACCTCAAACTTGCTTCCCTTGTTAATCAGAAAGTGTAAAATAACATCTAACCTTTCCTAGTTGACTCATGGTTATTAACAGTATCAGTTATTTTGCAGAAATGTGGTTGTGTTCTGAGGCCTCAAGAGTTGCAAAGAAATATTTGCCCCCACAGAGAGATAAGTGAGGCAAGATTGCTTCTAGAGTTATAATAAAGCATTTCTGTTGAGAGAAAAGTTGGGAAGAGATAAATGAAAATTTTATCATGATGAGATGAAAGCAATAAAAAATCATAAGTTTATGATAAGTATGCAGACATTCTGATCATGGAAAATTTTGCTTGGGTGTGCTATTCTTGTTACATTTCAGTTATTTGCTATGGTGCTTATTTGAGGCCATTGCATATGGCCATCTACAGTATTCACTGCACTGCTATAGTTGGGTCATTTGTGGAAGCCGGGAAATAAGTGGCACCCTTTGAAATTGTTCAGAGCTCAACCTTTGTAATCTTTTAAGTGTCTTTGTGTTTATGAGTACTGACATCCATGTTTCTCAACATTACACTAACATAATAAAGCAAAACAAGTCTGTGATATAAAGCCCAATCGCTATTATGTAGCTGCTTTTCCATTGCAAATTTTAGTATTAAATATTATAACAATTGCTCAATAGTATAATTTTAGTGCAAATTATTATTGTTTAAAAATACCTTCCATTGCCCTTAATAAAAGAGCTAACATAAATTTACTTGAAAAAGTGGAAATTAAATGTTTATCTAAATGCAATACTTTATCATTGGAGAAAATCATGTTTTTTTTTTTTTTAATTTAATTTTATTGTTGTTGTATTATATCCATCCCCCTTTTGCTCCCCTGTCCTCTTCCCCACCCACCTTGAAAATCATGTTTTTCTATTAAAGTTATTACAACTATTTTTCAATAGTAATTGAAGTATAAATAACATAAAATAGCTTTAAATCTTTATAGATATATGTGTTTGGAAGACAATATATTGATTAGTGAAAATAACACTGAAAAGTAATAGAGACTTTGGTTTGCCATATTTACAATGTTTCCTGGCCAACTGCAATTCACCAATCCCACTACAACATGACAAGCAAAAAATAGCAATTGTAATTAAATGGAAAAATACATGTATAATTTAAGTTTTAAATGATTAATAAAATGACACATTTAGAAGTCTAAAATATTTTATATCCAAAATATCATAAATCATAGCCTTCCAGTACATATTCCTGTAACCACTTGACATATTGCACATGAGATAGACAGATTGTGGTTCAGCAAATAGTATCACATTCTCTATAACAGATTATCAATACATAAATCAAACTATGAGAATCTTTCTTGTTGGGTTTTATAGAAGCATAGAGTCTCACATCGATAAACAATTCACGATTTTTTAATGATTGGGCATCATCAGTTAAATACTGAATATATTTTACTTTATTTATTTTTAAATACTGAATATATTTTTAAATGTATATACCTACATGTGTTTTACATGTTAGCCATTGAGTGTGTGACAGTGAATAGTTTAATATTGTGAATGTTCAGTTCCTGATATTTAGGTGGAATGATAATTCTGTTTGGTGATCTTATCTCTGGCAGGTGCTATGCTCCTCTGCTTGCTGCTATGTCTCATAATTTAAGGATTATTGATTTACTATCTCACTGGATTGAATGTATCTGGCATTATACATGCCAAATGATGCAAATTTTTCAGGCCCTGAAGTTATTTGATAGATCACTGGAACCAACCAAGTCCCTCAGGTCTTCGTTCTGTCTTTCAGAGCTTAAGATAAAAGGATTTATCACCAAGCAACTTGTGCCTTAGTGGAACATTCAGTTGCTGAGCCACAAGGCTAGCGTGCTATTTTTCATTTTCTAAATATCAGCAACATTTTTCATTTCAAGGTAGACTCTAAACTTAGTCTTGTGGAAATTGTATCCATGCCTTGAACATTTATGCAGCATTTCTTGCCAGACTTTCGAAGAGGAAATTTAAATTTGTTAATCCACAAATTAGGGGAAACGTGTTTTCCTTGAATTATCATGAGAAGTACATAGACAATATTCTGCCGACAGGAAGAAAAAAAAAAAAAGGCTAAGAATGAAAAATTCTGGATTTGCAAGGTAGAGAGAACTCATTAGACATGAGGTCAGGTATCTAGCTTCTGAGCCTGGCTCTGCATCTAGCTAATTTTAGGAAAAATAACTCCTCTGGGTCTCAGTTTCTTTCTGTAGTTTCCTTCTATTCCTCACCTTTCATTTTGAGGCAGATAATTTCTATGGTTTTCAGGTTCTAATATTCTGTATATCTATAAGCAACATTGTGCAAGGAATTTAAATGTCTTTGCTAAACTCTTTTGGTATTAGATGAAATTAGAGATATGTAAATATATATATATATATAAACCATTTTCTGGGTTTCTACATATATTCTTCTGATTTCATTGACAGCAAATTACCTTTTTTAAAAATTAACCATTATGTGTATATGCATGTGTGTATATATGTATAGTGTACTAATTAAATATGTTAAGCTTGTCTTATTTTTTAGAGTAAAGGTTACACCATGAATTCTCCACTTGTAAGAAGGTAGAATATTAAGCCCTGGCTGGTAGCACAGTGGCTAAGGCATCGGCCTGTGAACCCAAAGGTCGCAGGTTCGATTCCCCAGCCAGGGCACATAACCAGGTTGCAAACCAGGTCTCCAGTCCGGTCTGTGTCCGAAGGCAGGTGGAAAGCAACCATACATTGATGTCTCTCTCCCTCTCTGACTCTCTCCCTTCCCCTCTTTCTAAACATAATGAAATAAAATCTTAAAAAAAAAAGGTAGAATATTATAATTACTCCAGAAACTCTCCTTCCACCCCAAATGTAGCCATCATCCTCATTTCAACACTATAGATTAGATTTATGTCATTGAACTTTATAACATGATATCATACAGTATGTACTTTTTCATATCTGAATTTTTTTCATTCAAAACTATGTTTCTGAAGTTTACTCATATTGCTGATGTACCAATAGTCCATTTATTTGTATTGCTATATATTAGTCCATTGAAAGTATATCCATTTATTTTATTGATAGCCATTGGTTTTTATATGAATATTATTGCTCTGAATATTTGCATAAATATCTTTTAGTGAGTATTTGTATGAATTTGGTGGAGAATATACAAAGAGTGTATTTATTAAGTTAAATTATATGCATATTTTCTATTTTAATAGACACCAGAGAGTTTTCCAAAATAGGTGTTCCAATTTATATCCCCAACAATATGTATGTACTAGTTCAAGTGATAATGCTTGCTTATAAACATTTGGTATTATTAGAATGTTTAATGTTAGCCATTCTGGTGTGTGAATGGTGGTTATTTTTTTCTGGATGACTAATATGTTTGGCCAATTTTTCACACATTTATTGGACATTCTTTAAAAATTTAACTTGTGAGTCAGGGAAGGTAAATTTTATCAATGAATTTGCACTATAATGGCTGGCTCTGTGAAAGTTTATATTCCTGCAAGACAGCTATAAAATGAGTTTTACAGCTCCTATCTAAAATGTCATGAAATCATGGGACTCAAAATTTTCCCTAGTCCAACCATAAAATGTCCTAGGCAGATGATGATACCTGTACTGGTTTTGAAGCAGCCTGTTCCATTTGAGGACAGCTCAGATTGTTATAAAGCTATTTCTTATTGATTCAAAATCTACATTCATATAATTTTAGTCTGATGACCCAAATACTGTTTTCTGAGCAACAGAGAATTGACAATCTTTCCCATCTGTCAAACCTTTACATACTTGAATAGAATTATTTCTTTTGTGCTATAAATTTCTAAGTCTGAAGGCTAACCCTACTTCTCACAACCATTTCACATTTGTCTTGTTTGCTAGACCATTCAATATTCTGTGTATTTCTATGGACATACTTGAATTTAGCATTAACTTTCCAAATCTGTGCTGTTTCATTGCACTTAGTTTTCTTTGCGTCATCCTAAAATGCTGAATTGCAACCACTATAATATATAAATAATTGTTAACTTTCAAGGTTTTTAAGTACTATAATTAATGGTAAGCAGCTCTACTATTGCAGGAAAAAATTCTATAGAAAGGTAAGTAACAATTTAATAAAGATTCAATAACAGAGCCCACTTTTGTAAGAAATAATATAATATGTAAGTGAGTAATGAAAGGAAGTGGTCATTGGAAACACAAGTATGTACTGGTGTTTGCAATCATACTCATTTTGCATTAGAATTTTTTAGTCTTAAAATATATACATATTGATTTTAGCTATTATATGTTATTCCTAGAGAAACTAGTTTTAATATATTTAATGTAACATGAAGAATACATGAAATTAAGTAAAAATATTGGCTCCTTTGAGTGTAATGCATGTGACCTGGCTTTAATGTCAGGTGTTGTTAGCTTTATTATTTGTTAAACTCATTATGTGACAGGCTCTGGTCATTATATACTATCTCAGTTAATCTTCACAATGAAATTATCTCAGTTTTGCAGCAGTAAATAGATGTCAGAGAGGATAAGTAACTTTCTCAGAATCACACTGAAAATAATTAATGGAGCAAAGTTTGAATTTAGGATTTTGAAACTCCAGGACCCATACTCCTTCGTAAAAATTTTATTCCCTTACTATGCACATATTTATGTGTCCCCTAAAAATGTCATAACAAAGGCCACAAACTGGATAGCTTAACACAACAGAAATTCATTCTTTCACAGTATGGAGGCTAGAAGCCTAAAATCAAGTACTGAAAGTTTTGATAAAGATTCTGTTCTCCACCTATTTTCTATCTTCTGATGGTTGCTGTCAATCTTGTACATTCCTGGCTTGTAGATACATCATTCTATTATCTAATTCTGTCTTTATGTAGCATTTTGCCTGTGTCTCAAGTTCTCTCTTCTTATATAGATATTAGTATTTGGAATTAGGGTCCATCTTGATCCCATATGACTTTTACTTGATTACTTCTGTAAAGACCCTTTTCCAAATAAGGTTAAATTCACAAGTATCCTGGAGTTAGGATTTCAATGGATCCTTTTAGAAACACAATTTATCCTGCAGCCTGAACATATAGGAAAATACATAATACACACTCATTTGTATAATTTTTGGATATAGTTAGCATGGAATAACAGGAAAGCATTATCAATACCATATGTTTCTAATGTCAAAATAGATTTTGATAATATTTCCCAGTAAATAAATATGTCTATGTAGTAATCATAGATATACTATAATTGCCAATGATAATAAGATAAACCCAAAGTATTTTCAGCAACTTGCAAACACCAGAAGTGAATGATAAAGTCTTAAGTAGTTACTATTATTAAATTATTACTTCCAAAACAAGTACAATGTCTTTTCTAATTAAAAATAACTCTATCCCAACATAAAATTTATCATATTTAAAAAGGTCAGTGTCTTCATAGATAATTGCACATGAAGAATGGCTTAAAATTCATGGCTTCCAATTGTCATTAAATAATTGTACTTATGTGTAATATTTACTTTTTTAAATAAACCAACATGGAAACCACCTTTGAAAGCACAAATATGCATTGTGAATATAAATTTGATATATTGGCAACTGCAGAACTAGAACCATGATTCCTTGTTTTCTTTATAAAATGGTTTAATTGTGGTTAAAAACAAATGACATAAAATTTACCATTTTAACCATATTTAAGAGCACAGGTAATAGTGTTAAATATATTCACATTGTTGTACAGCATATCTCGCAAACTTTTCATCTCATAAAACTAAAACTATACCCTTTGAAAAACAACTCCCCTTTACCCCTGTCCCCTGCCATCAGTATCATTCTTTCTGTTTCTATTAGTTTGACTACTTTAAAGACTTCATATAAGTGGAATCATACAACATTTGTCTTTTTGGTGACTTGTTTATTTCAATAGCATAAAAACTCAAGATTCATTCAGACAGAAGCATGTGACAGGACTTTTTTCTTTTTGAAAACTTAATAATATCACATCAATGTATATACTACATATTCATTATACATTCATCTGTCTATTCATATATGGATTGCTTCCACATCCTGGCTGATTTGATTAGTGCTATGAACATAGATGTGCAAATAATCTCTGTGATTTATCTGATATGTATATATATATTATCTAGGTTTTAATCTGAGGATGTTTGAAACTTTCTTACTGATTAAGGAAAGCCAAGAATCAACTGTGATTCTGATGCTTTCTGTCCTTTTCTAACTCTGATGCCTAATAGAATGTGTTTCAATGTTGACTTTTTCTCTCTCCCACATTGGACAATAACTCAACTTTGGCTCTGTACACACTAACCTTAGAATATAGCCTTTTCTGTAAAAAGTTTAAAAGTAAAATAGAACTGAAAATGCCAACAAAAATCTGTTTGTCTACTCAAAGGCATTTGCCAAAAGATGTGGAGAAATTTTACCATTTCAATCAGCATTCAATACCTGTTTTTTGAGGGCTTACTGCAGATGATACTCAATTCTCTGGTAAGGAAACAGTGAATATATCAGAAAAAAGTCCTTGCCATTGTGGAATTTATATTTCCTTGAGATATATAAGTATATATGACAATGATGATGATGGTGATGACAGTGACAATGATGACACCTACACTGATGTGGATGTGTCTTTTGTGTATTATATTTCAGAGAAAAATGCTAATGAGAAAAATAACATACAGGAAAATAATAGAAAGCATAGGGGGAATACTTTTATATGAGGTAGCTAATAAAGGTCTAATTGGGGTGATTTTGGGTAATGATTTCAAGGAGGTCAAAGTGTGAATTGTTTGTCTAAGGGAAGAGCCTCCCTGGCAGTGAGAACAGCCAGGACAAGAGCCCTGTGGTAAGCGAAAGCCTAGTGATGGGGTCACTCTGACTCAGACAGAGGGATGAGAGTGGGGCTGAAGGGAAAAAAAAGTGGAAGCAAATAAAGTCAGAAAGTGCATGGGCTTGTAAGCCATTTAAAACTCTCTGGCTTGTTCCCTGAGTGAAAGAAAAACCAATGTGGGCTTGTGAACAGACCAGTGTGGCCCACTCGGACATATGCTTTCACATAATCACTTTGACTGCTGTAAAGGATGGTCACTCTAAGTTAATGATGGGTGGATTATTTTTGTAATGAAATAAAACGAGACATTTTGACATATCAGAATTAGCCCAACAGAATACTTTCTGCTGGAGGAATTTCAACATCTACCAATTACCAATTGTTTTACAAGCCTACTTTATGTGGTTAGAATTATTCAAGATGTTTTGCTACAAGGTAAATGATGTTATGTTCCTCCAAGAAACAACTTAACTCTAAAACAAATTTAGTTTCATAATAGAAGTAAGAATAAATAGTATAGAATTTGGAAGAAGATGTGTTTAATTTAAGCTGCACGATCTGGGATAGCTTCATCGATGGGAATATATTTATTTGACTTAAACCAAGAAAGAATAGTAGCAAATTGGCAGCTTGAAAGGTGGAGAGACAGGCATTCAAAAACCAAGGCACAAAAATGCCCTTTTATTGAACATACTGAGAAAATGTACAAATGCTATGATATTGAGTTTCCTTGTTTCAGGGGAAAATGTTATACTTTTACCCAAATGCCCTCCTGCTCACCACCCCCCTCACCCCCAAATATTTCAACCTAAAGTATTTCAGTGTAATACTGAAGAGGCAAATAATTGGGTCCCACTACTTCCTATTTCCCTCCACTCTCTTTGCCTCTAATATTTCATCCTACTATTTCTCCTGTCACCATAGAATTTAATGTATGACTCAAATGTGGTATATAAATGTATGCTATTATTTATTATTTATGTTTACAATTGACTTTATTTTTAAAGGTAAGCATTTTATAAATTAATTTAAAAAATGTTAAAGGTTTCCTCTGACCTAGTAATCCTGGGCAGGACACTTTTCTTAACATAGTTATATTATAGGTTATATGCATTATTGATACTTGGTTGAATGCAGTTTATTTTCAAGATATGATTTAACTTTCCGTCTACCCTTTGTTTTAATGATTTCTGATACAAGTTCATAAAAACGCTGTAAATTTGTCTTAGCTTTATTAAATAGTTCTTAAATATATAAAGTGATTTTCAAGAGATGGTTTGTTCATTTAATGATTTTGGAAATAAGTGTGCTATTTTTAAATGTACTATTTAGCCAGAAAATACCTCAGAAGCTTTGAGATTATTGCTAGTTTCAAAGAGAGCCTTTTTAGGATGACATTTGCACTTGAGAGGTGCTGCGAAAATGGGCTCATCTAGTTAACCTTCCTCCAAATTGCCATTCTCTAATTCTATGAAACAACTGGTAAAGGAGAAAATGTTAATTAGGAAGCTTTTCAAGATTAATTTTTTTCATTTTCAGAAAGTGAAGTGTTCTCCACTTTCCGTGTTAAATAAGGTTCCTTGCTTGGCAACCTGGGCTTTGCTACAGTAATTGTGCGCTCCCAGCAAATACTTGATGGTGGAAAAGACAAGTGCAAAAAGCAATTTTTGTAACAGCTAACCAGAACAGCCTGTTCCCAATAAATTAATGGATTTAACCTTGCAGCTGTAGCAGTGTTATTATGCAAATAGTCTCTGAGTATTATGAAAGCCTACTGACTCTCTGTAGAGAAAGTTGTTTCTTCCTGAGAATTCTAAGTGACTAGATAATTGACACATTGTATAACCATGTTAAGTAAAGAAAAACAATATTTTCAGTAAATCTACTGAGTTTCATTTTATGTCCCAAATTTATGTTTTTAGCAATTTACAGAGGCTTTTAGTTAGAAGAGTATTATTTAGCACAGTAAATTCAAGTGTCCACAGACAACCTCCTAGAAAAGGAATAAAAAATATCATATGGCTCTTTACTTTGTATCATGTTGATTTTAGTTCATGCAGAAATTAAAATTTCCTTCAATATAGTTCAAGTGTAGTGGTCTGATCATGCTGAATGTCTTCGAAGCAGTCTATTTGCATTCTGGTTCTTGATGGACTAGAGAACTGTGCATTAATTATTTGATCAGGCTGATAGCCACTTTGGTTTTTAATGCCGATCTTAGATTTATACCACATATAAAACACTTACAGTTGAAAGTTCACTCTTGGTAATTGGCCAATTGTGGAGATTTCTCAAAGTGCTCTTCACTGGATTGAAGTTCTATGGTTAATGAAGTCTTTGATGATTTAAAAAATATTTAAAAAGAGAAAGAGTAAGAGTGGGAACATTGATAGCTTCATTGTGGTAAAGCTCTAGTCAGTCAATGGGGAAAATGATGATCCTGGGAATTAATTCAACCATTTTATATGAACAATTTACATACATTATTTTTGATGTTATTATAGCCAATATGCACTATGTGAGCCTTATTTTATTATGTTATATAAAATCAATTTTTACAAATGTATCCCCAAGTGTTTGTAAACCATTATGGACATATACCTATATTAAGGATTATAATAACTATACCAAACAATTGAAAGATCAATAGATTTAAAATATGAAGCCCTAGCCCTGGCTGGTAGCACAGTGGATAAGGCACCGGCCTGCGAACCCAAAGGTCGCAGGTTCGATTCCCCAGCCAGGGCACGTAACCAGGTTGCAAACCAGGTCTCCACTCCAGGTCTGTGGCTAGAGGCAGGTGAGATGCAACCATACATTGATGTCTTTCTCCCTCTCTGCCTCTCTCCCTTCCCCTCTTTCTAAAATAATGAAATAAAATCTTTAAAAAAAAAAAAACTTTAATATGAAGCCCTAGATATTGTATTTTGATTTTGTTAAACTTCCTAAAGATTTTTTAGATCTGTAAATAACAATGCCTATGAATAGATTTAAATTTATAACCTTTGTTATAAACTTTAAGTCACAAGAAAAATATATTATTCCTTGATGATAGTTTTTAATCCTTACCCAAAGATATGTTTATTGATTTTAAAAAGAGAGAGAGAAAGGAAAAATAAGGAAACATCAGTGTGTTGCCTCCCCAGCCAGGGATCAAATCAGCAACCTAGTTGTGCACCCTGACCAGGCATCAAACAAATGACCTTTTGGTGTTTGGATGATGTTCAGACTGAGCCACCCATACAGGGATATTCTTAGTCTGTATTCATGGTCATTAATAGTCAAGAAAACATTTACACACCATCGTTTCATTTCAATTTAATAATTCTTGCATTTGCATTTTAAACAAAATATTTTGACACTTTTGTTTCTGTTTTAAACTTTTTACCAGCTAGTATGTCACTATAGAAATACATTTATAACTAATAATGAACCAAATTTAATAACTATAACATCACCATTGCTTTAAAAAAACTCTGGTAAATATAGAGTTGTCAAAATTCTTTATTCATGATATAGTCATAATTTATCATGCATACCCTTTATGTTATCTATATGTCCATCCATTATTTCATATTTTTATATCCTGAATACTTTTGTACACACTATTTAACTTGTATCTATGTAAATGCCTCTTTTCTGTCATACCTCTCTGTCATCCCCCAGTCTTGCAGTGACTTCATCCCGAATTTGGTAATTGTCATTTCTTGGTTTTAACTCTCATGGTCTGACACATGTGTTTGCTCATAAACAACATATTGTTTAGTGTTGTGTGCTTTTATGCTTTATAATCATATTGAATGGCCTCTCCTGGGACTTTCTTTTTCATTCAACATTATATCATTTTGTAATTCATATTATAATAAAACATACTTTTACATATGTACATCATACCATACTTATTAATGTAATTAATTTTCATAGCTGTATTATATTTCATCATATGAACATCCCATTATTGATGTCTTTTCTTCTTTTGTTAATGGCATTTGATTTCTTGTTTTTGGTATTTTATTTTGGTTTATTTTCTTTTGTTTTTGTAATATAGGCTGTACTTATATACAGTCCATTCTCATTCATGGTAGTTATTTTTATAAAGTGGACTAGAAGGCTGAGTTAGCCAATACTAAATCATTGCCCCTAGAGGAAATATAGGGTCAGGTTCCTGTAAGCCTCAGGTCACAACATTTACCTCAATCAATCAATACCTAAACTTGTATTATGTGTGTTTCTGTTTAAAGACAACTTATGTAATGTATATTGTTGATTCATTAATGTTGAAGTCATGGCCAATAGCATTATAACTCATAACCGAAGCTTATGTAATACTTGTATTTTCTCCATAAAGGCATGTCACCATTTCTTGCACTTAGGGAATACTGGACAGCACTGCAGCTCTACGCTTCAGAGTGATTATCAACAGCAAAATCACACACACTCATACGCTCCCATGTGCATGCAAATGTGCACATGAAAAATGCAAGAAAGGTGGCACTAAATAGACCACTAAAAGGACATGTATGTATGAGAGCTGAAACAAGAAACAGAATGTCTCTTTGTTCATCTCAGCCGGAAATTTGCCCATTCCTCTTTGCATACATATATCTTCAAATGACAACAAAAACACAACTAGTTACAAATCACTTTTAAAGTAGGGGAATTCATAAACATAAGCCCACAATTAACAAGGTTAGAGTGCATTCATTTGCTGAAGTGCTTCTCAAACTCTAGCTTGGTAAATGACAGATTCCTGGGCCCACCTCCTGAGCTTTTTGTTTAGTAGGGCCTGAGGATTAGCATTTTTAACAAAATTTTGGTTCATGTTGCTGATGCAAGATCACAGAACAAACGCCCTTTGCAGAGTTCTTTCTTAGTAAACAGGTATAAAAATTCCCTAAGGCATTTATTTTCCTGGAATTGCCAGATCAAAATTTATGCTAAATTGTTAAGTCACACTTTATGCTTACTTTTAATTTTATATATGTGTTCCAAACTGGTTGTATATATTTACATTTCATAACAGCAATATTATGATTGTTCCATTTTATTACCAATATTTATTTTTTTTAAGCTTTTTTATTTAACATTTTCAGAGAGAGGGGAAGGGAGAGAGGCAGAGAGGGAGAAAGACATCAATGTATGGTTGCCTTTCACCTGCCTCCAGCCACGAACATAGCTGGAGACTTGGCTTGCAACCTGGTTATATGCCCTGGCTGGGAATCAAAAGCCACCTTTGGGTTTGCAGACTGGTGCCTTATCCACTGTGCTACCAGCCAGGGCTTATTACCAATATTTATTATCAGGCTTTTTCATTTCTTTAATCATTGTAAAAGTTGAGCACCTTTCCAGTTTATTTGCCTTACACATTTCCTCTTGTGCAAAATACCTGTGCAACACATTTGCCCATTTGCCATTGGAATATGCTGGTGGGCTAAGTTATGTTTGTATATTAATGCATACATGTTTAGAATTGTTATGTCTCCTTGGTGAATTGTACTTTCTGTTATATATTGACCCTTTTTATTTATGTCAAATTTTGTTTGTCATATATTCTAAGTTGACATGACTTTGTTATAATATCACAGACATTGATCTACTTTTGATGCTTTTACAAAGTTAGCTGTCATTTTGCTATTTATGTGAACATTATCTACTTTTTTGTCTACTTTTAAGATAATTTCTTTCTCTTTGTTCTTGATTTTTACTATGCTCTGATTAGATATGAATCTGTTTTTATATTGCTTAGACTTCATTTAACTCCCTAAATCTGGGGGTTTTATATGTAACACACACATATCTTACCATATATACAAATTTCAAACAGACTTTTAAACTTATGCTAATGATTAAAAAGGATATAATCACTTTGTGAGGCATAAATTTAGATGTCCCTTAATTCATCTCGTATTTTCCTTAGAACCTCAATAGGAATTGTAGCTAACCAATTCAAGATGAACACAAAACTTAATTTTTATTAAAATTTAGCTACCTCTTCATGGCATCAACAATATGATTATACATTGGATGTCATAATAGAGTATTAAATTAATTTCTTCATTTTAAAATTAATGACTGATTTAGTTTTAAATATTGCCTATAATTAATCTTCATAAAAATACTGGACCTCTAACAAATTGCATTTGAATAATCTCTTCTGTTACTAAGCACAAGAATTCCATGCATATTAGGAGCAAGACCTAGCAGGTAGTGGGGCTTCAGAATGCTTTTAATTTATCATGCAGTGATT
The DNA here is from genome assembly GCA_004026585.1 of Noctilio leporinus. Classification (NCBI taxonomy): domain Eukaryota; kingdom Metazoa; phylum Chordata; class Mammalia; order Chiroptera; family Noctilionidae; genus Noctilio; species Noctilio leporinus. The sequence continues at coordinate 22,036 of PVIW01004587.1, read as the reverse complement.
TCTCAGTTCCTTCTAAACACAGTCCTCCCTGATGTTCTACTCTTTGTAATTAGGTGTAATCTATATGTAGGATGTTGTAGTTCTGAAATTGAAGACAATTATTATCTTGATAATTTGGTATACTCCTATCAGGAGGGTGTATACCATTTAAATATATCAGCATCAGTTTATTGATTTTGTTCAGGGTCAAAGTTAGAAGCACCATCAAGAATCTCAATACACCATAATGCTATGCATGATAGAAACTTATTTACTGAGTTGAACCTTACAATGTCAAGGGGAAAGCACTGTTATAAGGATAATAAGTATCTATGGTCATATTTAAGCAGAGTTAGCAAGTAAATCATATTTACATTTCCTAATCATATTTTTGGGTTCTTTTATAATTTTTAAGCATAAGAAACCATTTTCTATTTTAAAAATGTATTTTATTTTTTAACAATAAATACTATAAGGCAAATAACTAAATTTTGATTTTTAGTATATTTTACTAATTATGGCATGCCTATTTGTATTTGACTCTGAAAGAAGTCCAAATATCTACTTAAAAAATTCAAGATAACACAAATTTTAACAGAAGTAATTGTACCCAAGTTGAACCTGTTATAATCACCTTTTTTTCATTAGTTTTAGTATGCTCTTTTAACATTGTATATAATAAAAATGTCAAGATAAAAAGGAAAAAAATTATAGATTGCAAGATAGTAACAAATAGTAAATAAATCTTAGTTCTATAATACAATTATGATTTATATATTGATAAATGGATAGAGCTTCTATAAATAGGTGGATAGATGTACATTTGTGCATGTAATTATATTTTTTAAAACATTTTTGAGCCATTTGGTATTTCCTGAATTTTGCCTTAGTACTATAAGAATGGAAAAAATCATAACTTTTACAAAAGAAATGGTAGTTCAACTTGACAATTTTTTATCTTTCTTTAACACTATAGACTAATATTCATCATACTGTGCATTTCAATTTAAGGTGAAAATGAAAATCCATTTTTTTAGCTATGGAGTGTTCAAAGCTCAGGTTGTTTAAAATAGCTTAGATTTTTAACATTCTATTAGAGTTTTCAAAGAAAGATTTATATTCATTTCAATTTTTAATTTAATTTTTGTTACATTTCAATGTATTACATTTAGGGAATATATGTATAGGCTTTAATTTTTCTCTCTCATGTGGAGGTCCTTATTAATAGATGTTTGCCATTTTAGCCAATAACTTTACATGTTAAACTTGCACTGTTCCCTTACACATAAATTTCTTTGTATATACTAGATGCATATTTTTCTAACAATAAGATCTTGAAATGATAAATGGTATAACACTTGCTGAACCCTTATGCCTTATACTTTTATAGATAGCATTTATGGAGATTTTTTGGTTTAACTAATAAATATTACCTTTATTTGATAACACAATTTATAGATTCTTAAAGGAATAAGCAGCCATAAACCCTTGGAAAATATCAGTTTACAAAGATAAAAGTGCGATTCATATGTTAAGGTCATATATTCATTGATATTGTGCCTACTGGTGTCTGTTAATCTTATCATACCATTGAATTCCAGTTTTGTAAGCCACTTTGAGTAACTAACTACATGTAGTCATAATGAATATTATTTAATTAAACTATTCAGATTTTGCAGTAATTCTAAACATTGTCACTTAGATTAGTCAGTTTTTGTATATTTTTAAAATAAGCTGTAATCAAATTAAAGCTTCATTTTCTATAATTTTCTGGGACTAATATGGCAGCTCATTGAACAGAGGTCACATTTTATGATTGTGTTCTATAATTTACAGATGGTACCTGGGATTTGGCAGTTATGTATTGATAAGGTATGTAGTTCTCTTAAAATTCAGAACACTTTTCTGCTAAAAATTATTAGAAAACTCTGAATGGAAGTTTATTTCCTTATCCTAGTAGGAGCCTGACTCTAACCAACAAACTGTGTTACATTTAACATTGAAACATTAAATGAGTTTCCATTTAAGTCAGAAGAAAAGAGTGAGGTTTTCATGTCACCTCAGCACCGTGAAAAACTGGATTTTACCAAAAAATCACTTTTCTCCCAGGTGGTTACTCTTTGTTCAATTTTTTTTCTTTGTACTTTATAAATAGTTACAGAAGACAGTGTTCTGTGGGGCAAACATTAATTTTGGAGGTTGAATCCAGCACTGACTGGCTGTTTAATCTTGTCCAAGACAATTAACCATTTATCCTCAGAATCTAATGAATTACAAAATCAACAACAAAAATCTGATATGAACTTATTACGAGAAAATCATAAGGATAATAGATATGAAAAATTTTTTTAATAAAGATTTTATTTATTATTTTTAGAGAGAGGGGAAGGAAGAGGGGCAGGGAGGAGAGAGACGTCAATGTATGGTTGCCTTTCACCTACCTCCAGCTACGGACCTGGCTGGAGACCTGACCTGCAACCTGGTTATGTGCCCTGGCTGGGAATCGAACCAGCGACCTTTGGGTTTGCAGGCCGGCACCTATCCACTGAGTCACCAGTCAGGGTTTGAAAAGTTTATAAAGACAATATTGGGCCTTGGCTGGTGGCTCAGTGGATTGGCGCCAGACTGAGAACCCAAAGGTCACTGGTTCGGTTCCCAGTCAGGGCATATAACCAGGTTGCAAGCCAGTTCCCCAGCTGGAGGCAGGTGAAAGGCAACCAGACCTTGGTGTTTCTCTCCCTTTCTTCCTCTCTCCCTGCCCTTCTGTCTAAAATTAATAAATAAAATATTTTTAAAAAGGACAGTATTGGATTTGGGATGCTTGTTAACATAAACAGAAAGAAGATAAACATTATTTATATTTTGTTAATTTTGAACCTGTTTTATTTCCTTTTTGTGAACTGTATATTCTACTCACCCATATTTTTTAGTGTTCTCTCTAAATGTTGCATTATCTGTATTCTGCACCCTGACATTTTTATTAGTCTTTTTCCCTGTCTTGATTGCTCTTTTTCTGATGTCTGTTCATTAAAGTAGTTCTCAGCCTTCCAGATAAGAATACTAACTGGTTTGTGAACTAGATAGTCTTTTTTTTTCTTCCCATCATGAAGCTTCTCCCATTCTTCTTATTAATGATAACATTCAGTGCTGAATCCCCTGCTTCCCCAGAATAGTCTGAATCAGCATTGTGCATCACCAGGTGGCTAGCAGAATCCTAGGCCACACCCCAAACCAAGAACCCTGGGTGATTCTTATGCATATTACAGTTTGAGAATCACTGCCCTAATTAATGATACATTCTTTGGGGGTGGAGGGGAGCTGAAGTCAGAGCTTCTCTGTCTTGCTTTAGTACCCACCACAAGGCTCTGCATCATCTGATGCATTGCATATAAATAGGTATTTAGTAAATAGGTGCTGAATTAAATTGAGTTTTGCTTTAATATTTTGATGTGAGGAAAATCTAGTTTTGTAAAAATCAGATATTAGGCAAGGATGGTATAAAGTCAGAGCAAGAAGAAAGCTATTAATTATTGATGCTACTCACATCAGCTGATCAATAGTTCTTGATCATCAACTACTACTATACTTTTTCATGCATAAAATATTAGTATGGATCCTTGATTTTATAAAAGAAAAGATCTTCAATCTAACCTTCACCTTCAAAGAATTCATTTAGCTAGCTGGGTCAAAATGTTGTTGCTTTGTCATTCTTGTAAATATTTAATATATGCCATTAGAAGCCATGACAGAAATTTAAGGCATTGTGCATCCAAGAATGACTGGTAAATATCAAGATGTGATTTCATTAAATTATTTAAAGAAATCAATTTATTATTTGCCTTGTTTCTAAAATTTTGAGTACCATTAATTCATATTTACCCATCTATATATGCTAATTATTGTGAATTAGCCCATCTCTAATTGTAGGTAGTTTCTTCCCATTGCCAAGAAAGTTGCAAGTCAGCTTGTTCTTGCTATCAGTTGATATGAACTTAGGGAACAGAAACTAATTTTAACATTAGCCCAAGCAAAATGTTATTAGGACAGATAATCTGATAAAAAAATACCCTTGGCAAAAGTCCTTTTAAAAAATGTAATGCCATTTTAATGGAAATGGCCTTTTTATGAAATGCATGTGACAAAGACCTGAATAATGCCTGTGAACTTTTAATTTAATTTTGTGTTCAATACTTTGTTAATAAAGAGAGGGTAGGAGCACTTTATTCATACCATTTTATAGAATGGATTTTTAAAGTGTGATTGTGTAAATGTTTACTTTCACTTAAAATAATTAAAAAATAAGAAGCCCAGGCCCTAATTGATCCTCTAAACAGGTACAACCATAAGTAGAAGGGCTTTGGGAATTATTATATTTGTAATATTTGTCACCACTGCTCTTTTCCATTCAGTACTTTTACTTTATTTACAGATTCATGCCACCATCATCAAAATTGATTTTAGAATTCTTATCACTCCCCCCCTCTCAAAAAAGAAGTACCATACACAGCAACAGTCATTTCCCCTTGCCCCCAGCTTCTATCTTTAGGCAATTATTAATCTACTTTCTGTTTCTATAAATTTGCCTATTCTGGACTTTCCATCTCAATGTAACTGTGCAACATGTGGTCTTTTGTGACTACAGGGTGACTATCTTCTTTCATTTAGCATAGTTTTCCAGGTTTACTATGTTGTAGCATGTATCTGTTTCATGATTATCACTGAATATCATTCTGTTAGGTATTAGGTACATGTAATTTATTCATTCATCATTTGATGGTCATTTGGGTTATTTCCATTTTCTGGCTCTGAATAAAGCTTTAATGAACATTTGTGTTCCAGTTTTTGTGTGAATATATCTTTTATTTCTTTAGAGTATAGTATAGCTAGGAGTGGAATTACTGAATCTTAACTCTGTTTAGTCACTTGAGGTACTGCCAGATTATTTTTGAAAATATTTCATCATTTTATATTCTCATCAGCACTGTATCAGAGTTTCAATTTCTTCATATCCTCTCCAGCACTTATAATTATTTTTATTATTGGTGTAGCCATCTAGTAGGTGTGAAGTGATATATCATTGTGGTTTTCATTGCATTTTCCACAAGGTTAATGATCCTTTAATATGCTTGTTGGAAATTTGTATATATCTGGAAAAATTTACATATTTGCTCATTTGTTAATTAAGTTATCTTTTTGTTAGGAGTTTTTAGTGTTTGGGATATGTATATATAATCTAAATACAAGTCTGTTGTTAGATACGATTTGCAAATATTTTTTCTAGTCCGTGGGATATCTTTTCATTTTCTTTCTGGTAACCACTGACACATAAAAGTTTTTTAACTGTAATGAAATCAAGTGTATTTTTGCCTTGGGATATCTGTTGTATTTTTGAACACATAGCCTGATCCAAGGTCATGTAAATTGTTTCCTATATTTCCTAGGAATTTTATCATTTAAGCTCTATATTTAGGTTTATGGTTCGTCTTACATTAATTTTAGTGTATGGGGTGAGAAAAGGGCTCAGCTTTATTCCTTTGCATATGAATATCAGTTTGCCAATACCATTAGTTGAAACAAATGTTCTTTCTCTATTGAATTATCTTAGCTCCCTTGTCAAAAGTCAACTGACTGAAATTGTGAAGGTTTATTTCTGTACTTCTAATTCTGTTCCATTGACTTATGTATTTGCCCTTAGGCTACCACCATACAGTCCTAATTTACAAAGTCTGTAATTCTGTAGGAAGTTTGGAAATCAGGAAGTATGACTCTTCCACCTTTTGCTCCTCAAGATGGCTTTAGCTATTTTGGGTACCATGAATTTTCATATGAATTTAGGATCAGCTTATCATTTGATAGGGATTTTGATAGAGATTACATTGAATCTATAAATCAACTTGAGAAGTAATGACATCTTAATAGCCTTCACAGTTTCAATCCATAATTGTGTAGCATCTTTCCATTTATTTAGATCTTTAATTTATTTTAATAATTCTTATAGTCTTCCTGGAAAATGTTTGTACCAGTTTTGTTAAAATTTGTTCCTGAGTGTTTTATTATTAATTTTCAATATTTGCTGTATATGGTCCATTTTTTGTTGAGCTCATTTTTAACTTCTTTATTTTGATTGCAGTCAAAAGAAAATTTAACATGAGATCTACTCTCCAAAAACTTTTAAGTGTACAATTCAGGATTGTAAACTATAGGCATAATGTGCAGGCCTTTAGAACTTAATCATCTTGCATAACTGAATATATATACACATTGGCTATCAACTCAATATTTCCACCTTACTCTACCTCTTAGATAGTACACACCATTCCACTCTCTGCTCTATGCCTTTGACTCTTTCAGATACTTCATGTAAGTTAAGTCACACAATATGTTCCATTGGTGACTAGCTTTTTTTGCTTAGTGTCAAGTCCTCAAGTTCATCCATGTAGCATGTGCCCAAATTTCCTTCCTTATTAAGGCTGAAAAATATTTTATTGTATGTATACAATATTTTATGCATTCCTCTGATAATGGACATTTATTTTCATATCTTGGCTATTGTGAATTATGAATATGGAAATGCAGATATCTTGTTGAGATCCTAAATTGAATCCTTTTGAATGAAATGAGATTGATAAATCATGTAGTATTTTTCTGCTTCTCTTTTATTGAGGAGCCTCCATATTGTTTTCCCTAGTGGCTGAACCATTTAACATTCTTATCAACAGTGCACAAGGGTTCCAGTTTCTCCACATCATCACCAGCATTTTTTATGTTTTGATTTTTTTGATGATAGCTATTCTGACAGGTATGAGGTGCCATTCTGGAAGCTGTCTGTTGTCTGTCTTTTAGCATAGGGGCACCATGCAAAATTTACCAAGATGCCAAGGGTACTGTGAACAGAGGAAGTTTGGTGGCCTTTAGACTAGGACAAGTTACTAAGCTTATTTGTACTCCACACTTTTCATCTTCAAATAGAGATAATACACTCCTCAAACAATGGTTTTGATGAAATGAAATACAGCTATAAACATTTCTGTCATGTACACAACTAATAATGAATTTGAATATTTTCATTTATATATATGTATATATATATAAGCTACATTTTAAATAATATATAAAATGCTATAATTGTTATAATAGCTTTTAAATATTTAAAAAATATTTGCTTCATTTTGTTCATTAATTCAATCTGGTTAAAGTTATTGGTATAGAGTATCCTGTTTGTAGAGACAGAGGTGAGCTCATGTTTACATGAAATTCAACAAATAGATTGTAAGTAGAAACCAGTAAAAAAATAAAATGAATGAAAGCTAATCTTCTGCATCCCTTTGAGTCTAGAATCAAAGTAGAAGTCTCAGTTTGTGATATCTCTTGGGAATTAAGATCCAGTGGGAATAATAACCCAGTTCTGTCCTTGGGAGTATTAGGTCTTCACATCTGGTCATCACTTACCAGGATTTTCTTGGACTTGATCATTATTGCCTAATTGGGTCCATTTAGAACTGAAAGCCAAAGCCTATGCAGTCTGAATATATGGAAACATGTTGATTTTATGACATAGCTTACTTCTTTTATTTTATTAATTTATGTCAGATTTCAAATATTTTTATTAGTAAAAATTATCTATAAGGTCCCAAGTTTTTCTTGAAAAATATTTTATCCTGCAGTGCTAAGACTATTTTCTTAAATAGTATTTAAAATATATGAATACAATGAATAGGCCTTCAGTGGTCAGGGGGAAAGGGGTTGGGGGGAGGGAGGAGGCAGAGGCAAGAAAGGGGACCAAGCTTAGACAAGAATCTAGTATAAGGAAACATGGACATGGACAACAGGTGGGACTGACTTTGGGGGAAATGGGTGGGTGGGGAGGGGGACAGAGGGGAGCAAAAAGGGGATGGATGTAATACAACAACAATAAAATTAAAAAAAAATTAATTATCTCTCTTTTAGTCCTTATTTCACTACTATGAAAATTTTCAACTCTAGTATTCAGAACGTATACTGAAAAAGCTAATGCAACTTTTGTTTCTTACTGGCAGAAATATAGATAAATAATACAACTGAGGTTATATCATCAGAAAGTTTAATGTGACATGATGTTTTTGAATTGACTGTTAGCACTATAAAAAAATACATGGTTACAATTTAAAATTAGGGCATGAACTTGAAGTAGTAAGATCTTCCTCTCCTAGTTAGCTAAAGAATGAAGAACCCACATTCACTCAAACTAACTTCACAAAAGGGGGTTCATTATACGGGGCCTAAGAATAGCATAGAGTCCACTTGCTAGCAACATTATTCGGCATCACAGGGTGTGGAAAGCTGTCCTCAGGGGCATCTCTCTCTCTCTCTGTTCTCTTAGCACTTTTCTTTCATTCATGTCTGCAAACTATTTCTTTTTGCAAGGCTGTCTGCATTCCTTTATAATTTTAGTCCATCTGTGGCTTTCTTCTTCCCAATTGCCAACTTGGGCCCTCTTTTGCTGTACATTTCCCAATTTCTTCTCCATAGCTCATTGACTCAGAATAGATGACCTAGTTCCAAATTCCACATAGAGAAAATATAATTGGCTGAATTTGTATAAGTTGTCTGCTCTTGGTCTAATTACTATGACTGAAAAGATGAAACCTGTGCTGTGATGGACTCTTCTATAAGAGTTACTGGTAGAACTGGTTCTCTAAGAGAAAACAGTCACCTTTGCAGATATATTATGTGCTGTCTAGTAAACTCCTCAAGGGAAGAGATCATCTATTAATTTCTTCCCCCAGTACATTGCACAGTTTTGGAATAAATATTGAATGAAAAAAATCCTTTCAAGGTCAATTCACATTTTTCCTCTAGCAGACTTTGGCATTGAGACAAATACAAGATTACAGTCCCCCACCCCTTTAATTTTGCTGGATATTATTTAGGAAAATTTTCCATTGACAAGAGTTAGCTTTTTTTTCTTTTGGAAAGAATGAAAATTGGGTACACCTTGAAGACATTTCCCACCTGGAATGGAGAAACAATGACAGTACCACCATACCTATCCATTCTTATAGACCAGTGATTACTAACTATATTTTATTTTATTTTTTAAAGATTTTATTATTTTCAGAGAGAGGGGAAGGGAGAGAGACAGAGAGGGAAAGAGACAGCAATGTATGGTTGCCTACTAACTATATTTTAGTAGTGCATTTATTCTAAAACTTTACACAGAACACAAATAAATACAAATATAAAAATGGAATGCATGGTTAGAGCAGGTGTGAAATGCCAACATTATTTGTTCATCCTCCAAAGTGGCCTCCCCAACACTAAGGGTACCTGTATCATAGAAATTCAAGGGACCCAGAGACTAAGATTTTTAAGCCACTGCTTTTAGAGAAAATGCAGGGAACTTTTAGTGTAACTTCCTCAATTTTTGAATACATTTATACTTTTATTTATACGTGAGAATGTGATGCAGAAGATTTTATGAAGATATAGAAGATGGTTTTATTGTCTTTATCTCCCAATTGCTGCAAGTTCCTTAGAGGCAAAATTCAAAGGCAGAAATTCATTTACTCAATAAATCGTTACTGAGCATTATATGCTACATTTAGTGCTTGGCATAACAATATGAATGACAGGAGCTCTGTTATCAAGACTAGTACTGTATCTAATAAGAACATTTAAAAAATTTATTTGTACTTAATGTAAAACTGCCTACTTAGAACCACAAGGGGAGAAGAACTGGCAAATATTTCAGTACACAGAATAGGTACAGTAGTCCAGATTTTTTCACTCTCAACATTCTCCTGAACCGTGCACATTAGATCATCTTTGGTATAACCACAAGATCTTTTGGTTCTGTGATTTTTATTTCCCTGACATTCCCCAATATGACTCAAAATATTAATTTTGCAAAATGGCTAAATGTTTGAAAATGTTATAATTTACATTATTACATCATTGTAGCAGTGCTTCATTGAAACAGAAAGAATTATTTCCAATCATATTTTAAAAATAGGTTGTTTTGCTTATGAAACTACAGTGTTGAAAGTGCAAATGTTCTTCATCTTTTATTGTTGTTTTATTATAGTTGTCCCAATTTTCACCCATTGCTCTCCCCTATCCTACCCACCCCCTACTCCCACAGTCAGTCTTCACCCTGTTACCCATGTCCATAGGCCATTTATACATGTGCCTTGATTGGACTCTTCCCCTTCTTTCCTCCCTTAAACTCCTTCCCCCTCCAGTTGCTGTCACTCTGTCCGTTCTTTGTTTACAAGCCTCTGGTTTTATTTTGTTCATTTGTTTTGTTTTGTTCATTATGTTCCTCATATAGGTGATATTATATGGTATTTGTCTTTTGCTGGCTAACTTATTTCACTTAGCATAATACTCTCCAGCTCCATACAGGCTGTCTTGAAAGCAAATGTGTTAGTTGAATTCTAAGTTATCTTCACAGAACTGTAGACATTAGAACTGAAAGGGAACTTGCAATTCATTTGTAGGCACTATAATTGCCTACCAAGTATTCATTCATTACTTATTCATTTGCAACAGAAATCTAGTTTTGTTCAGGGTGGATAATGGATCTTAGCCAGAGCAAGTATTTTACCAGCCCTCTTAGGGGCATTTAGAAAATATTTGAACATGTCTTACAGTATCAAAGAAACTAATATTGACATTCAGTGTTTTGGGGTTGCAGATGCTAAATTTCTTGGAATATGTATACATATCTGCCCTGCACAAGAAAACATTTTCCAGTTTAAAATACCCTTAGGGTACCTAGTAAGAAACATTGGTGTAACCAAGTACTTCCAATCATATTGTCTTCTTTGTCCAGTTACATCTTAATTGATATATACCAGAGGAGACTGCCCTGAAACAAAATTTATTCATTAACAAAGTATGTATTTATTCTTACATGTTTAAACTTCTGTCACTTTCAAAGCACTCTCCATTTGATGCACTACACCTATTGAGATTTTTTTTTTTTACTGCTCAGAACAGTTTTTGAACTCATTGATTCTGATGTCTTTAAGTGCTTCTGCGGTTTTTGTTTCAACTCTTCCAGAATGTTGAGAACTTTTTTTTAACTGGGGGAACATTAAAAAGTCTCTTGGAGTGAGATCAAGTGAATAGGTGGGTGGGGCACAGGGTTCATGCCATTTTTGATCAAAAATTGCTGAACACTATGTATGTTCATACACTATGTACATACACTATGTATGTACTTGTAAATCACTCATCATGAAAAGAACAATCGCATTGAGAGTCTTCAAAATAATTGACTGAAGCTGAATGGAGCCTCTCACATTGATGCCAGCTGGTACACTGATACAGATGTGTTCCTACAACACAGAAAAGCCTGCACTACAATGAACCCCACCTTCTAGAAGATAATTCTGGTTTTTATTTTGATCTCCCCTCTTACTATATTTTCAGAGGTATAATAGCTATTAGAAGATCTAATGGGAATGAGTTGAAGGCTTCCAATAACTTAACTATATCAGATTTTTGAAAGGTTGAAGCATGCCTCTTTTTTCACACCCACTAAAGAGACTTAATGACAGTAATAAACAATAATAATTTGAAGCTGATTAGGTAATTGATTCAGAAATGAAATCTTGCAATTTTAAAACTTCAGAAGATATTAGAAATTATCTAGTTCGTATTTATCATGTTTAAACAGGTTCAAGTACTCATTTAAATACGAACAATGTGTCATGGACCCCTAAGGATCACTTACTAAAAATAACTTAAATATGTATAAACTTGAAAAAAATCAATAGATCTACATTTTCTGAGCTTATAGTTTTTCTATAATGATAATACAAACAGAGGCCTCCACAAATATAAAATGAATATTAAAATTGAAATAAGCCCTGGCTGGTGTGTCTCAGTAGATAGGCACTGGCCTGAGGACCCAAAGATTGCTGGTTCGATTCCTAGCCAGGACACATAACCAGGTTGCAAGCTAGGTCTCCAGCCAGATCCACAGCTAGAGGCAGGTGAAAGGCAACCATACATTGATGTTTCTCTCCCTCTCTGCTCCCCATCTACCCTTCTCTCTGAAAATAATAAATAAAATCTTTTAAAAAATAAAAATATAAAATAAAATTATTTCATGTAATGTATGATTTTATGAAATGAAGTGATTAATATTGAATTTAATACTAAAAATAAAATCTCATATAGAGTTTTTAAAAATCTATTTCTATATATTTTACCTGCTTTATTTATGATCACATATTGGTGGTAAAATCTCATAGATTTTTATCTAACATAATTTTAATTTCTCCTTTACTCTTTTTTCCCCATCAATATTCTATTCATTATTTTTAGAGAGAAAGGCAGGGAGGGAGGAAGAAAGGGAGAGAAGGATCGATGTATGGTTGCCTTTTATCTGCCTCCAGCAAAGGACCTGGCTGGAGACCTGGCTGGAGACCTGGCTTGCAACCTGGTTATGTGCCCTGACTAGGAATCAAACTAGCAACCTTTGGGTTCACAGGCTGGCCTATCCACTGAGTCACCACCAGCCAGGGCTCAACTTTACTCTTGAAAGATAGTTTTAAGTGTTTTGTGATTCTTGATAGGTCAACATTTCCTCTCAGGATTTTAAAGATATTCTATAGTCTGCATACTTTATTAAAATTGCCATTGAGACATCTACTGTCTAATGCTGGGACTATTATATATCTGATTTTTTCTCTTAAATGTATTAAAAATAATATTGTTTTTGGTATTGTTTAATTTTCTTACTGTATCCCTAGACTTAATTTATTTTGTACCATGTTTAGAAGCTATTGTGCTTTCCTCATTTTTTTCTTTTCTTTTTCAACGTATTTTCCATTACCATTTACCCAAAAAGCTCCATCTCCCCTGCAATCACCACCCTGATGTCCACATCCATGATTCCATTTTCCTTTTTGCTCAACCCCTCCACCCCTAACCACCCCCAAATAGCTGCAATCCTGCTCTCCATCTATGAGTCTATTTCTATTTTGCTTGTTAGTTTAGTTTGTTCAATAGATTCCACCTACAAGTGAAAATATAAGGTATTTGTCTTTCTCTGATTGGCTTATTTCACTTAGAATAATGTTCCCCAGGTCCATCCATTCTCTCACAAAGGGTAAATTTTTCTTCTTTTATAAAGATAAGTAGTATTCCATTGTGTAAATGTCCCAGGGTTGTTTTATTCACTCATCTACTGATGGACACTTGGGCTGCGATTCAATTTTTTTCGTTAGTTATTGCCTTTCCTTCATTCCTCTCCCTGTGACAACACTTACATGAACATTAACCTTTACATTGACCTTTAAAAACGGTTGAAACTCTCCCAAAACTTCATTTCCTTACTCTCTTTGATTCATTATTGCTAATTTCTTTAGTTTTATCATCTATATCTTTTACAGTATATTTGGTTGGGACTGAACTGGCATTGTCTGTACATTTCCAATTAAAACAATTATATTTTATTTTGAAAGTATAATTTGATTTGCTTCAACTCTTTCTGGTACTGTTTTAAATTAAAGTGTTTCTTTTTTTAAATGTTGTCATATTTCTGTAAATATATCCTACATAGTTATTCTGTTGAGCCTAGCTATAAATTCTAATCTGTAATTTCCTTCTTAGTGTAAATCTTTGTGTGTGTGTGTGTGTGTGATGGCTTCTGCCAAATGTTCTTTTAAGTGTGTTTGTGAGTTTTATTTATAAACTCACATGCAACTAATCTGCGGAAAATTTGAGGACCTAATTTGAAGATGCACTTCTTTTAAAAAGATCACATATGATTCTGCTGAGAATTGAGGGAGATTACTAACCTGGGGAAAACTTAGCTCCCTTGAAAGGATCCCAGCAGAACCTGGGGTATCAAATAAATTCTTTTTCTTGCACAGTTGTTCCTGATAGTATCCATTTCAAGTCTCTCTTTTCACCTTCCAGGTGGCTTACTGTACTTGTTTACTTTGTTGTTGATGTTTTGCTATTTGAAGTTTCTGTTTCTACTGAAAACTTAAATGTGACAAAATTTGTATTTGATACAAAAATGTAGTGGTTTTGTTATGGAAATGCCTCAGGGTTATCTAGTCCACTACACAACTCAAAGTGGAAGTTCCCTTGGTTACAGGATTTTTGCCATGAAGTTTCTACTTTTTAAACAAACATATAAGACTGTAGAAGTAAATGAGTAGATTTCAATATTTAAAAATACACCACTTTGAACATTTGATTTTTCAGCTTAATATTCCACATGGAATAAGTTGACATCTAGTCATTATAATCTTAGACTCAATGTCATTTAATGGCAAAAAACTGCTATCATAATATGCTTCCTAAACTAACCCCTTAAAATCAATTTATTGGTTTCCATGGCATAGCCGAAGAAAGCAACCTATCCATTAGCAACCAGGCTTACTTGCCACACTGAAAAATGATGTCATGACCTTTCATTTATTCAAAAACAAACATTTATTGAATCCCTACCTATTTTTCAGTCATGTTCTAAATTCTAGGGCTACAAAGATTAATGAAACAAAGTCCACTGCCTCCCTGTACTCACATTCTGGTAATGAAGACAGGTAATAGCTGGTAAATAAATAAATAGATAGGACAAGCCTAACTGCAATGAATAAAATAGAGTGATGTGATTAAAAAAATGACTGAGAAAGAGTATAATCAACTGATTGGATTATATTGTGGTAATGACTCCCCTGAGGACGTTGTAGTTACCATGAAGACCTCCAGTGAGGCTGGTAACAAAGGCTTCAACAAGTATAATGGCCTGAGGGAGAATGGAGCTTGTCTTGTTTCCAATATAGAAGAACAAAAAGAACGTCAGTATGATTGCAGCAGGCTGATCTGGTCTTAAAAGAAGCTTGTATAACATTAAAAGAAATAGCCACAAGGGAAGATTTCCAATCAGGAAACATTGTTTGGATTATATTTTATATGTAATGAGAAGACATGTTGAGAGTGTCAATTCATTGAATGATTATATATTTACCTATTTTGTTCACATAATATATTATAATTTAGAGTAAAATTACATTTTAAAATTTCAATTAAAATACCTTATATTTTAACTTAAAATTATAAAAATAATTATTATATTCATAAATATTTTAATCAATACTCTGTTACATGGTATCTCACATGGACTTAAAAACCGCCCATGAAAATTGTTGAGCAGATGATAGAAAACAGAAAAGAGGTTACGAGCTACACAGGCACCTGAAATTATATATCATATTGATAATCTTTATCAGATTAAATGTATGAATATTTTATTCCAAGAACCTTTTAGTCTTTCTTTTTGAATAATTTTATTGATATAAAATTGACATATAATAACCTACATATATTTAAATTATATAAATTGAGATACCTGCATACCTGTGAATTCATCATCCCAATTATGATAATAAGATAGTCATTACCATAAAAGTTGTTCCATGAACCTATTTAATCCATCAGTCCTATTTCTTACCCCAATCTCAGGAAACTGTTGATCTGTTTAGTGTCATTATTAATCAGTTCTATCAGTGTCTATTAGAATTTTATATAAATTGAATCTCTCAGTATGCACTCTTTAGTGTGATTTCTTTTACCTACAGTAGTTATTTTTAGAAGTATCAATGTTATAATGAGCACCAACAGATTGCTGCTTTTCATTGCTAAGGGATATTTTGTATGGATATACCATAGTTTGTGTTGTTTTCAGATTATGGTTATTACAAACAAAGGTGTTTTCTTTTTTTAAATTTGTATGCAAGTCTGTGTTAAGTTTTCTTAAGTAAATACTTAGGAGTGAAATGACTATATTATAACTTTTAAAGAAACCAGCAAATTGTTTCCTAAAGCAGTTGTACCATTATCATTCCCATCAACAGTGTATGAGAGTTCTAGTTTATCCACATCCCCAACAACATTTGTTGAAAATGTTAAAAAGACAGTTAGTCTTTTTAATTCCAGTCAATTTAGTAAGTATGCGATGGTATCACATTGTCATTTTAATTTTCACTTCTCTATTGATTAACAATGTTGGTCATTCTTTTTTTTTTTTTTTTTTTTAAGGTTTTATTCATTATATTTTAGTGAGTGAAGGGGGCAGGGAGGGAGGAAGAAAGAGAGAGAAACATCAGTGTATGGTTGCCTTTCACCTGCTCCCAGCTGGGGACCTAGTTGGAGACCTGGCTTGCATCCTGGTTATGTTGCCCTGGCTGGGAATCAACCCAGTGACCTTAGGGTCCATAGGCCAGTGCCTGTCCACTGAGTCACCAGCCAGAGCTTGGTCATCCTTTTAAGTGCATATTAGCCTCTGTGGTTAAATTCTGTCAAATAATTTCTTGTTGTTTTAATCAATATACAATGCTGTCATAGTAACAGATATTACATAATACTCAACTTCATTTTTATTTTTATTTTTCATCTTCTAAGGCAATTTATTTATTAATCCAACCACCTAGTAAACATAAGTTAAATGAATATGTACCAAGGTCCAAGCACTGGAGGTACAATGAAGAATGAGATGCTGTGCCTGATCTCAATAAGCAGATACAAAAATTGTCAATTAAAATCCAATGTAATTATAATGTATTCCCCTTGCTTAATGTTTTCCAGTTTATGATTCACTTACATGAATGCTTTCTATAAGTTAAGATGTAAGTATGATATGAGGATATGCCAGGTTATGAGTCAGTTTTTAAAGAGCTCATGCTACCCTTGAGACAGTTGACAAATAGCTGAAATATATGGTAGCATAAAGTAAATCCCAAGAAAAAGTACTAAAAATAAATGTCCTTTTAAGTATTTAGAGAGGGTTTCCTAAAGGAAATGTGACTTCTAGCTTTTAGTAATTAATAAGAAAATATCAATAAATGAATAATATTAAGAGATAAGTGAAGAACAGCAAAATTCTTTGTATTTTTAGAGCACAGAGAATCAGCTGCATTAACTGGGTTCACTAGGTTCCTGGGCATCATGCGAGTTCAGGATACATGATATTGTCCTGATCACAGGCATTGGACGATACATGAACCATTTTTAATAGCTGAATAAGATTCTTAGTTATATAGCAATACCCTGTAGAACAATTTTTGATACTTAAATAGGATTTTTAGTTATACAACATTATTGTGTAACCTCTTACATTATAGTGTTCAGCATAGAAAGTAAAGAAGACAGACTAAATATCCCATGAAAAATTTTATTTATGTTTAACTTCATGAAAATCTCTAAAGTATATTTTACCCTGCTCTGGGAGTTTTACTTTTTCATTTGCTTCATCCTGCAACAGCAAAAACAACATTCTGAAACCCTGGGGATGTAGCATCTTTGCCTCATAGGGCAGAAGCATTTTTGTAAGACTGTGTGCTCTCTGCTAGTTGGAACACTAAGTGCTTTAAATGAGAAACTTTCCAGAAAAGGAGAGTCTGCTTTATTATTAGTTCAGAAAGCTGGAGGACGTGGGCTAGGAGATACTGACAATACTTAATCTACTGTAGTGGACTAAGAGATGTGAAGACTTCAAGCTGCAGGTAATCCAAACACTAATATAGAGTTTTAGAAATTTTACTCTTCCTCTTTTGTGTTTGTGGTATGATACAGTGTCCCAGTGCTATCCACCTACTATAGAAGAGAGACCTTGGAAGAATAAACTGCAGAAATAAATTATTGCCTTTTGTGGATTCCTGTTTTCTGCAATCTCAGATGCAGACTTGAAAAAGATTATAATCAGAGAGTACTCTACAGTACATTAATATGACAAAGGAGATTCTATTATGATTGAGTGAAGAATAGTCACTTAAAGCAAAACAGACATTATCTTTAATGTTTTTGATTAGTATTGACATTTTTGAATTATAAATTCATACAAAATAGACATGTCTACAATGCCAAAAATGACATACATGCACAATGCAAATGCACACAAACGTAAACAAATACACAACACAGTGTACTGAGAAGTAAACTCAAGCTGTAGAAGATAGAAGGAATATTATCAACTCATGTCCTACTGATTAACTGTATATTATCAGGCACATTTAGTGTATAACAGTTATTACCTGAAGAACATAATTCATTCTGTGACATATCAGTCTGCAGAGATCGCCATAAACTAGATGGTATGTCCATCCCCAAAGCCGTATGACAAAACCAAAACCTAATGTGATGGTATTTGGCAGTGTGGCCTTTGGAAGATGATCAAATCATGGAGGCTGAATCCTTATGAATGAAATTAGTAAGTGCATTTACAAAGAAGGCCTCAGAGACTCTCTCACCCCTTTCTGCCCTGTGAGAGCCTGCAGGAACTATGGCCATCAATGAACCAGGACAGGCTCTACCCAGGCTGAACCTACTGGCACCTTTATTTATAAGCCACCTAGTCTAAAGTATTTTGTTAGAGCAGCCAGAACCAACTAAAACAATAACATTGTTATAGTTTTTAAATATGTTTCAGGACAAATTTCCCATAAAAGAAGAATTCCTTTTAAAATTTCAGTTCTGGCTCCATTAATCTGTCACAATGTTGAGTAAGATGAGAAGTCTGAGTGTGAACCAGCTTGAAAGGCCATTTTGCTTTATACTTCAAACAAGTGAAGTAACTTTCCCAGTTAATTTTTGCATGTAGTTATTGGCAAAACAAAACTAGAATTCAGGTCTTAAGATCCCCAATTTGGCATTGTTACCATTACACTACTTAGTTTCCTAAAGCCTATATAACACCCACTTTCATGTTTTTATAATTTTTCTCTACTCATTCAACAAAAAATTCAGTAACTTCTACAAATAAATTCAATAAATTTACAGTGTAAAATTTAGCCAAAAGCAGTGCTTGTTATCTGAGGCTGATGGTACTAGTTAAAAGCTAGTTAATGTGAGTGAACATGTATGAATTACCAATAAATATTTTGTATTAAATCACACATTTATGATCAATTGATTTTTGACAGGGATGCTAAAGTAATTCAATATGGAAAGAATAGCCTTTAACAAATGGTGCTCAAAAAACTGGATAACCACATGCAGAATAAAGTTTGATTCTCAACTCATATCATTCACAAAAATGGATCATATGTCTCTATTTAAGAGTAAATGCTGCATAACATACTTAGAAGAAAATATAAAAAAATATCATGATTTTGACATCTGCAAATATTTCTTAGTTATGACACCCAAAACACAGGAAACAAACAATAAAAGAATAGATAAATTGGACTACATCAAAATTAAAACTATTATCCTATAAAGGATATTGTCATGAGAAGACAGTCTGTTGAATGGGAGTAACTATTTGTAAATCATATATCTGATAAGGACATAACAAATATATATAAAATAAATATAAATATGTATTTAAAAGTCATATGTTGTATTTTGTAATGCAATTAGCTAGTAACTGTAATATACTGTAATAAACTGTAATAAACTGTAATTGCAACCCATCGTAGCAGCATCACACCCCTTGACTAGTAATATAAAATTTTTCTAGCTTAACATTCTAAAAACTTAAAATCATCCATAATATGAGGAGCCATAGGCAATTTATCTACATTGACTGCCATTTGAAAAGATATAGGTAAGTCAGAAATTACAAGTGATATGTATGGTTTGACTCCTTTTATTCTCTCTTTTACTTACTTTCCACCTTTCCATTTCCATTTCTGGGAAGCTATGGATATAATAAATAGAAGAGACAAAATAGAAAGTTGATTCTGTTGCAAAGTAAATATGTTTTCCTTTGGGAAATGCCCTTAGGTCAAAAAAGATGGTTATTTAAACGATTGCCATTTACACAGTTTATCACTTGTCAATATGTTGTTTCTTTGGAGTTTACATTCTTGATTCACTGGAGTAACATGTCACCTATTCCACATTTTAAATCAAAATCGTATGTAATATACGATACATTTGAATCTGTGAATTTGGTCTCTCTTCCTGCTATCTCTTTCTACAGCCTTGGCAATAATCCCAATTGGTCATTATGTTTATAACATACAATTATAAAATAATGCTTTTCTGTAAATGGTAAAACAAGCTTATAAACTTTGTGAGTCAAATGCTGAAAAGATATTTTCTGTTTGTAGGTTTGTTTTTCAAATATATCTGTTTCTCAGGAGAGACAGGGTTTGACTTACCTCATACATGAATCCTATTTTTAAAGTTATCGTTTCGGGTTTGCTTGAATTAATTACACTGTATGGTATGCAGTTTGATTGTGTCTAGAACTATGAGTTGAAAGCATTCAGAATTTAAATTTTAAACAAGGCATCTTAGAAATGCTCAGGTGGAAAAGGAATTTTGCATGTTTGATTTTTCAATCAAAAGTTTTCTTTTTCTGTGTTGTTTTCTTTTCATAGGAATGCTTTTATATTTTTAAATAAGTACATTATTTGAATGAGATCTTTTTGGATATTTTTATCATTACAATGGGAACATCTAGCTCTTAATATGACCTCTTAACCTAAAATGCTCTGCAAACAGAATTCAGGCATTTGTAATATCCTATAGGGCTATGTGTGCTTGATATATGTAATTATTTATCCATTTATTTAAATTCAGCTTTATTTGCCACAAGTTGTGAGATACATTGCACTGAGCATGAAGAAAAAAAGAATGCTAGTGAGGTAGAAAATAAAGACAAGACAAAAGAAAAACACAAACTTACCATTTCAAGATCATGCATATTCATTAGAGTTGATAGTTGAATTTGGCTGTGAATTTTCTAAGTCATTGTAAGAAACGAGCCCTGATCTCTTCCATCATACTCACTGTTACAATTTAAAGAAAAATATATCCCTTCTTGTCACTTAATTCTCCAAGAAATTTTTCATAGAAAACTTTCTATAGGGAATTACAAATTCTATGGTAATGGGGTTTTTGTAGTGACCATTCATCATCATCATCATCATCATCATCATCATCATCATCATTATCATCATCATTATTGAGGAAGGTTTATCACTGATACATAACTCCTGGAAGATGATTCTTGGTTTCAAAAGTCAATATAATCCAAATTTCTAGACTTCTGGTTTGATACAAGAAAAAGCAGAATATTTAGAAATGTGGTTAGATTTTACTTTCTACAAGTTGTCTTACATAAATCTATTTATCTTGAGAAGGCTTAAGATACTTCTTCTAGCATACAGCCAGATGAGATACTATAGGCAAAAATCTAGATGTGCTGGCCATTCCGGTAAGCTTTGTTATTTAGTTGTGAAGACTTCTAGATATTAGTTACCATATTTATCTCCTGAAACTTTTCAGTAGGCATCTGTGGAAGTATAATGTGAATACAGGGAAATGATGATTACTGTCATGTCTCATATTCATGTGGCCTGTAAGCCCATGTGGCCTGTAAGCTAGGAACTGTTCCTGTTTGTAATGGCCATTCTCACAAATTCAATGTGATTAACCTCAATTTGCATGTCCTTTCTTTCAAGCAGTATCTTAGTTACAATGATCTTGATGATCAATAACAAAATTATGATTTGGACTGCTATAATATTAAAGTGAGTTTAGTTGTAGGCAGAATTATGTGGTAGGCAGAATTCTATGACTATACCCCAAAGTTCCCAATTCCTGGTATACACACCCTCTTGGGTATGCAGTTAAACATGAATCTAAGGCTGGTGCAGCCACTGTGGAAAACAGTATGGGGTTTCCTCAAAAAACTCAAAATGGAACTGCCTTTTGATCCAGTGATTCCACTACTGGGACTATACCCAAAGAATCCTGAAATACCAATTCATAAGAACCTATGTGCACCTATGTTCATAGCAGCACTATTTACAATAGCCAAGTGCTGGAAACAGCCTAAGTGCCCATCAGTGGATGATTGGATCCAAAAACTTTGGTACATTTATACAATGGAATACCATACAGCGGAAAGAAAGAAGGAACTCCTACCCTTTGCAACAACATGGATGGAACAGGAGAGTATTATGCTTAGTGAAATAAGCCAGTCAGTGAAGGACAAATACCATATGATCTCACCCATTACAGGACAATAATGAACAAAACTAACAACAAGCAAAACAGAACCAAATATATGAGTACAGTGAATAGGCCTTCAGTGGTCAGG
>PVIW01004586.1:109331-128211 GCA_004026585.1 Noctilio leporinus | reverse complement strand
GCTTCCATTTATTTGTGTCTTCCTTGATTTCTTTCTTCATTGTTCTGTAGTTTTCTGAGTACAGGTCTTTGACCTCCTTAGTTAAGTTGATTCCTAGGTACTTTATTTTTCTTGTTGCTATGGTAAATGGGATTTGTTTTTTTGCTTCTATTTCTGTTGTTTCATTATTGGTATACAAAAATGCTTTTGATTTCTGGATTTTGACTTTATACCCAGCTATTTTGCTTAATTTGCTTATTAGGTTGAGTAAATTTTTGGCGGAGCCCATCGGGTTTTGTATGTACACTATCATATCATCTGCAAATAATGACAGTTTGACTTCCTCCTTTCCAATTTGGATACCTTTGATTCCTTTTTCTTCTCTGATGGCTATAGCTAGAACTTCCAAGACAATGATGAATAGAAGTGGAGAAAGTGGACAGCCTTGTCTCATTTCTGATCTTAGGGGGAAAGCTTTCAGTTTTTGTCCATTAAGTATGATGTTGGCTTCAGGTTTCTCATAGATGGCCTTTATGATGTTGAGGTATGCTCCCTCTATTCCCATTTTGCTGAGGGTTTTTATCATAAATGGTTGCTGCATTTTATCAAATGCTTTTTCAGCATCTATTGATATGATCATATGGTTTTTATCTTTCAATTTGTTGATGTGGTGTATTACATTTATTGATTTACAAATGTTGTACCATCCTTGCATCCCTGGGATGAAACCCACTTGATTATGGTGTGTTATCTTTGTAATATACTGCTGAATCCAATTGGCCAATATTTTGTTGAGAATTTTAGCATCTATGTTCATCAGAGATATTGGCCTGTAGCTTTCTTTCTTAGTTGTATCTTGCCCTGGTTTTGGGATTAGAATAATATTGGCCTCATAGAAAGAGTTTGGGAGTCTTCCCTAGAAGTCATAAATTTAAACTGAGATTTGTCAGCTTGATTATTTTCTCTTAGTCACATTCATCTGCTAGGGGACACGGACAGAATAGGTGGAGAGTTTGGACTTAAGAATTACCAGGTAAGCTTCTAAGACACAGGGAGAAAGGGAATGGTGTTGTTTATGCATATAAAAGGGTTCATAATGTCAGACTCTGGTATTTAAGTTGGCTAAAGATGGGAAGTGAAGCCATGTGGTAGATGAGACAGTGAAAATATGGTGATTTCACATATTAGTAGTTCCAGTGGGTCAAGTAATTGTTAACTTTGTGGGAGCTCACAGAGAGTGAGCTAAAAAAATAGGAAGTGCAGTTAGAGAGCGTAATACTTTAAATTGAGGTTATGGAGCTTGTGTAACTATTAGTAATGTTAAAGTTAACAATATTCAGGAGGTGCTGCCTCAAGATCATGTCATTTAATGTTTCCTTTATGGTACTCTCACAATTTAGCTCATCCATACTCTGAAATTTTTAGTTCCAAATTTTTTTCACTGAAATTTTACAGCTTCATCAGTAATTCATTCAAGAGTTGTCTGCTTTTCAAGATAGCAATAATCATAAAATTTATTTTAATGTCTTTAGTCTTATTTTTAACACAAACTAACAGCTTTATAATCCATAGAGAATTTGATCCTAAATCTTGCAAGTTAATCTAGTAGGTATTATTATTCCCATTTTATTGAGGAGTAATCTCAATTTCAGAGAGACTGAATTACCTCTTGTCTTTCCATTCCAAATCCTAGTACTCCTTCCATTATATTGGGTAGACTCTCATCTGATAAGTCTGTTCTAACATGTTAATGGGTCTAGTACCTTAGGGAGTTTTCATTCCTAGAGAGAGAAGGCCCTCTGATGATCCAATAACAGTTTAAGAGATTTTGGGCTCTACAACACATCAGTGGGACAGGTGGAACTTCGGAATTCCTTGAGTTATAAAATGTAGGCCATTGTCTTTTACTCACACTCAAAAGGATATATAGCTCTTTTTAACAAAAGTCATCCAGTATTAAGTAGAAGTCAGTACTGAGGGTCAAAGAAAATTATGCTTAATTTATAAACAGTGTATTTATTTCCAAGGAGGATTTGAAAAGCTGATCAAGTGTGACCAAAAATGTGTCAGAAATCATAGAATTAATAGAAAATGAGGGAGAAAGTAAGTAATTTCGGAGTATTCTTCAATGCAGAGAAGTATGCGCTACTTCCTTGACATTTCAGATCAAGTTGACATGCTCAGTAATCTCTGCTTCATGCATTTTCTACTAGCATCAATCACCATAGCTGGACAGATTCAAACCTGAGTTTATGCGGACTTACAATTTTGGTGCTAGAACACAAATTGATAAATTAACTCAAGCATATTTGTGTTGGAATAAAAGAGCTTTGACTTACAGCTCTACAAATATCTTGCCCATATGTATAAAGCTTACGAATAAGAGAAACCTCTCTTTAAATATAATTTTTACTGCATAATAACTTTTCTACCCTTTAACTTTTTAAAATGGAGGATAAATTATTAAATTAGTGGAAGATATTAAGAAAGCTGAATGATGTTATTAGGAAAGTTGGTAAATGATTGAAAATTCAGATAGGACCTAAAAATAAGAATTTTTAACATGAGAGACTTATAAGTAAAAATATTGGATACAAAGGGTTTTATTATAATCAGATTTCTCAAGGGTTATCATTTTTAAGTTCTTTTTAAATTCTTTGTAAATATTACCTCAACTCAATTGGATAAGTGTTATAATAAAAGCTTAAAATATATTAAAGTCATTATGTAATCTTTTATGTACTAGACATTGTGATGTAAGAAATAAAACTGATATGGTTTTCCAGTAATTTTCTAAGCAATCTTAACCAATTTGATTACCCTTTCTGGATCACGTTTCTTCTTCTTCTTCTTCTCTTTCTCCTTCTCCTTCTTCTTCCTCCCCCTCCTCCTCCTTCCTCCTTCTTTCTCCTCCTCCTTCCTTTTTCTTCCTTCTCCCTCCTCTTCCTTCTTTTTTTTTTAGGGTTTATTTTTGGAGAAAGGGGAAGGAAGGGAGAGAGAGAGGGAGAGAAATATCAGTGCGTGGTTTCCTTTCATGTACCCCCAACTAGGGCTCCAGCCTGCAACCCAAGCATATGCCCTGACTGGGGATCGAACCAGTGATCCCTTGGTTCAAAGGCCAGCACTCAATCCAATGAACCATACTAGCCAGGGCTCATTGCTTCTTTATCTATAAATTTTTTTTTACTAGATAAGCTCTTAATATCTCTTATAAATTCTTATTTTTTTTCCTGTGATGAAGGGTTGAGTTTTTAAGTTTTGAGATGTCACTAAAACCATTTCTCATTTCCCATAATATTGTAACCAATATGTAAAATTATAGCCTTAGTGGTAGAAGTGGTGATGGCTATGAAGGGAAGAGGCCAGTCTGGAACATAACCTTTTCTTTAAAAATTTTCTTCAACTCTAGAATATAGGACTTTTGCCAATGAAGTTTCATTTCTCATTTGTAAAATGAAAAGACTTACTGTTGCATATGAAGGACCTTTCTTTTCAAAGAAAATGAAATTCTCTTCCAAATTTCATCAGTTTGAGTGCTAGATGATTGTGGCAGCAAGGGTGGTGGGTGGAGGTGGAAGAAAGCATAAGGGGGATAAATGGTAATGGGAAAAATACAGTAAAAAAAAGAGAAAAGCATCCCTGAACATGTGAAAGAAGACATGACTATTTCCCTATTTCCCATAGAGTTAAAATAGGTTCTTAATGGAGTACTAGCTGACTGGGCTAACTCTCTTTAATTGTGACCTGCTCTTGGAGAAAAGTCATGTAAAATTCATCCCCATGCGAATTGCTTCTCCAATTTTTGATGCCAATGAACAATATGATTACTTTACTTTACAGAGCCATCAGATAGTTTATTTTGGATTTTGTCTAGAATTTAAAGCTGAAATCACTAGGAGGAATGGACCATGGGAGGTTTACATCACTATAGTAAAAACAAAACTCCTACGTCTTTTCTCCTTAACCTCTGACATATCTGTAGTTTTGTCTCCTTTTTAACTAGAAATTTCATATATTTATGCTGTTGTTTTTAATGAAACTTATAATGTATGTTCTAGTTTAGCAATTGTTCTTAAAGTTTATTTCTCAATTAAATCTTTAATATTTTTTTAAATTTCTGATCTTATATTTATTATTTTCTCCTCTATCCTTTCTTCCCTAAATTAAAAAGTTTAAATGAGAGGTTTATTAATTTTAAGTCATGCTTATATTAAAATATAAGTATTTGAAGTATAAATTTATTTTAAAGTTTTATTGTGATATAATTGACACATAAAGAATTACAAATATTGGCCCTGGCTGGTGGCACAGTGGATTGGCACTGGCCTGCAAACCCAAAGATGCTGATTTGATTCCCCAGCCAGGGCACATAACCAGGTTATAAACCAGGTCTCCAGCCAGGTCCATGGCTGGAGGCAGGTGAAAGGCAACCATACATTGATGTTTCTCTCCCTCTCTGCCTCTATCCTTTCCCCTCTCTCTAAAAATAATAGTCATATCCAGAGTTTCCATGTGTCCCCCTCATCTGCCTTGTTTTGTAGTGAGGACACAACAGCAAGAAAATTGCTGCATAAGCTTACTTATATGTGGAGTCTGAAAATTGGATTCATGAGAGCAGAGAGTAGAAAGGTAGTTAGTTACCAAGTGGAGGGGTTGGGGAAGTGGAGAGAGGTTGGTCAAAGGGTACAGAATTACATTAACATAGAATGAAAAAGTTCTAGAGGTCTATTATACAGCATGATGACTACGGTTAATAATACTGTATTGTACATTGGAAATGAGCTAAGAGAGTAGATCTGAGGTACTGTCCCCTAACACACATAAGTAACCATATGAGGAGCTGCACATATTAATTAGCATGTCTATTGTAATCATTTCACTATGTATGTGTCTATCAGGACATCATGCTATACACCTTAACAGTTTTTATTAAAAAATAATGAGGAAAAAATATATCAGAATTTGAACTATAAACAATCTCAATTGTAGCCTCTTATATTAAGAGGTGTGAAATAGTTAAAAAAGGAAAGACTCTATGACAGTAATTGTAAGAAAGATTAATATTGTACCAAAAAACTTTGGTTGAAACCTAATGTCATATTTCTTTTGAAATATAAATTATAAAGATTATCAGAGTATGAAAATTACCTGTTTTGTTTTTTTATCAGAATAAAAATAATTTTGGCTATTAGAGGTATTTTCTGGTTTATTTTTTATTGTAAAGGCAATATATGTACATTGCAAGATTTTAGAAAATATTTAAACTTGAAATGCTATCTGAAAACTTCATGAATTATATAACCAGGTTTCTTTTACTGAAAGCAACTAGTTTCCAGTGCTAAGTGAGAATAACAACTCATGTCACAAAAAAGGCTAATAGAGCCTTTATGTACATCCCTTGAAAAAAGATGTTTCAATAGTAGTATAACTTTATTAGATTTTAAAAATCAGCTATGTCTGAAGAATTTCTAGGAAACTTTTCAACATTTAAACATAAGGCTAAGAAAATATACATTATAAAGTAAATAATCCGTGTCTAGCTCGTGTTAAAATAGCTTAATGCTGATATACAACTGAATAAGTATGATATAATATATGTAATTTATGGTTCATCAGGTGTTTTATAACTGTTTTATCTAGGGCCCCAAAGGAGATCCAGGATTTTCTCCAGGTCATGCTATTTCTGGACAAAAGGTAATTATATGTTTATGAAATAAAATCATGGTGATCTATTCAAGCATTTAAAAATCATCTTTTTTTGAGACTTTGTTATCAGAGAAGGTAGAAAATACTGGATTTTAATGAAGGAGGGAATATTGAAAGAATTAAGTAAATGTTTCATTAGCTTATCATTAATTTTTTGAGTGTCTACTGTAGCCTGCCATTGTGCTACCTGCTAATTAAAGATGCATGGGGCAAAAATGAGAGCAAGATATGATTCCAATCTCAAAATTTTTGCTGTTTATATGCATGTACGCAATAATACAGAAATTCAGTGCCATTTCATACCATTTTAAGGATAGTTCTATACACTTTATCTTAAGTCCCACAGTAATTGTTTGAGAAGCAATCATAGTTGTCTTGTTTTCAGTTGAGAAAACAGAATTTATAGAATTTAAATGATTCATCACATGGATGGTAAATACAGAGTTAATGATATGTCTGAATTTTCTGACTTTTATTCAAAGTATGCTTTTCATTTTATCATAATGCTCTAAAACACATATACATGTGTAGATAAAAAAAACAAAAACAAAAACAAAAAAACCAATGTTTTAAAGTAAAGCTAGCAACAAGTTTTTCTTAGGAGGAGTTTACTGTTTTCCAGTGAGGCTGAATACAAATATAGTCTAGAAATAAATATGGAAGCTTTATTTAGACAACCATGTGATGAATGTGATACAACTGTAGGATGTTTTTGTTTATATGGTATATATTTACAAACTTTTAAAATCCCTGAATACTTTTGGTGGTTTCTAGGGCAAAAGCTGATCTTTTAATTGGGTTACAAAAGTTCTTAAGCTTAAAAAGAAATCACATCATATTAATGGACATCATAGGTATTTTACTAACAATAAAAAAAGTTAAAAATCTTAAGGACTTTCTCCTCTCAAACTTCTAGCTTCTATTATTTTGAGAAAACAAATATCTTACTGTTTATAACACCCAAAGTGATAATATGTCATCAAAAATGAACTAATACAGCCCCTTAAACACAGTTAAGTGCTCCTAGTGGCATTGCTGAAACGGCACCTGAATTAAATTACATCAAGGTGGAATAGTATTAAAATGGTACCTCATCATGGCAAAACTCCTCCCTTATAAAATATTATGACTACAAATGAAGCCATAGGAACTGACATGGCAGGTCCCATGATATGTACTTTGAGATGACAAATTGCAAAGAATTATATAGAATAGCTTAATCCCATCTTTTTTCTTTCAGTGTATAAATAATGCTATCAAATGTGATGCTGTGTAAAGTTTGGAGAAGACCTTAAGCACAGTTGAACTGATTGTTGTACAGGATACTTGGGACACATCGTTAAAACAATTTTAAAAAAACCCTTAAATATAGGATGTTTAATTTCATTAGTTTCATTTTTGTTTCGGTGACTAAATAAACTCTCCAAATTAACTATTCAGATTTATATCAAATGCTTTGTAGTTCCTCTGTGGTTAAGACTGTGGACAGTATTTATATAAAATATAGAGTGATTCAGCCTAGAAGTTGAGGCTTGGAAGTTTGTCAGTTTTTCTTTTTTTAAAGTTACTCATATACTAATTGTGGTTACCTTAAAGGAGAACTGTAGTAAGATATAGGATTTAATGGTAAGTTGGATTTTACGTGAAATCCAGCTTTTAAAGCTGAGATACATTTCTAAAATGGTAAAATTTAAAAATAATTTCTTAGAAATTGTATTTACATTAAATCAGATTCAAAGCAGGATATAATATGAATACAAATGTATACAATATGAATACAAATAAAATGCACATTCAACTGATAGGAGCGTGGGGGACTAGGAAACAACTGAATTTCATTTTTAACCATTTAGTCATTTTTACAATAAACATATGGTCAATAATGAAACACTAAAAGCAATGTAGGAGCTAGTCCTTAAGCATGTGATATCCACTAAATAACATCTCTCATAGTGTATAGGTAAATGTTTAAGTCCTTTTGGGGTCTCAATGGCAAGCAAAGATAACTTTTAAATAGTGGTAATATTTTCCTTCCCTTAAGGCAAGTGAGACATTATTCTCATTTTTCAGATGGAAAAACTTTGAAGGGAATCAATTAATCTCCCAACAATTAGAGCTTATGAAAGGAAATGATCTCCTACTTCCTATTGTAGTTTTCTTTGTCTTCTATCAGAGTAATAAATGTAAACCTAAAAGTCTGTGTAAACCATCATTCCATGTAAATGGAAGACATATTAAAACATTGTGAAGATGTATTACTATGAATATTAGAATGGGAAAATACTCCATTGTTAATTATCAGAAACATGCTTTTCTGACTGTTTAATTGGATGACATATTAAAGTAGATAATGCACTAAAAAGTAAAGAGAGCGTAAACAGTCACTAAGAAGTTTATTTAGGATTATCACCTAAGTGCTCTTTTTTCCTTTCAAACACCACATTTTTCCCCCCACATAATAACTTGTTGCAGCAGTAGAAGGGAAAAGAAGGGGGGTAAAGAAAAAAAAAAATGCCGCTAGAGTAAACAGGTTTAAGATGATCCCCACCCACCCACCCACCCATCCCCATTCCTTTTTGGCATGTTTTTTTCCCTTGTTAAGGTACAGTCTCCTCTGTCTCTCCTCACTTCTACCCACCACAGGCACTCCTTGCACCTCACCCTGTGCTGTCCCCGTTCTACCCCAAGACAGGCTCACAGCCCTCTCAAGGTGGGCGGGGTGGGCAGGGAGGGTTCTTCCTGGGGACGTTTGGTCCTTGGGCCAAACACAGGGTCCTCCTGATAATCTTCACAGCAGTTGCGCGCTTTGAGGTCCTTTGCACCTGTGAAGGCACACTGCAGTTCCGGAAGCGGAAGTATGGGTTTGGTGGTGCGCCACGAGAACTCGTCCCTCTGCCCACAGCCCTGCCTCGAGGTTCCGAGGTTGCCCCTCAGTGGTCCCCGGCGCTGGAGGCCTCCCTAAGCCCAGCAGGCCGGAAACGTCCACAGTAGCCGCACAAAGTGCTTGTGGAATTTTAATGTAAACGTTAGTTGTTTTTTTTTAAACACAGTAAACCTTGGAGCGGTGGGAATGTGGGGAGTAAGATCATTCATAGAGAAAAGGACGTCAGAGGAAAAGGAGCAGGACCTTGGTGGCGGGAAGCACAGTCTCCACCCACCACCACGGCCTCAGACAGAGAAGCCCTGGGAGCTTCAGGAAAGGTCCCAGAAACAAGGTGGAATTTGAACAAGATTGTCAACAGCAGAAATAAGTGTAGTGAGGTCTTGATGTGGAAGATAAAATCCTGCAACAAGGGAATTCTAATTTTCAATCCTCTTTCATAACTTGACACCTCTGTTTTGTTTCTAGGGTGACCAAGGCATGTCTGGATTAATGGGCCCGCCAGGTGTGCGAGGTAATAAGGTAAGATGTAGAGTCTTACTTGGACATACTCATGATTAGGTGTCATGAATCTAGGAGCTCTTCATTCCTAAAAATAGGATTTTGAAGTTGAGCGTGAAGCCAATGTTTTAAACTTATTTTTTTCTCAGCAACAGGAATTAATAGCTCCCACAAAAGCCAGGGTTTTATGAAAAAGGAAAAGAAAACCCTTCAGTTAATGATGAGAAAGTTCACTGATAGAATATCGAAGAATTTTTTAAAATTAATAATAGGAAAATGCTTATGAAAATTGAAGTAGCTTTTTAAGTTTTAGATGTCCAAAATGAGTTACACTTGGTTATAGGTAATACACTTGACTTTTTTCATAAAGGACTCTTTTTTTTTTTTAATGTAATTTTCTCTTTTTAAATTTATTGTTATATTACATTTTACCCCCGTGGCTCTCCCCTGCCACACCCTCCCCACCCCTCTCCCACAGTTAATCCCAACTTCCTTGTCATGTCCTTGGGTCTTTCACATTAGCTCTTTGATTAAACCCTTTCCCCACTTTCCCCCTGTTTTCCTCCCCCCTGGTCACTGTCATTGTCTCTGGTTTTATTCTGTTTGTTTGTTTTGTTCCTTAGTTTCCTGTAGTAAGTAAAGATTATATTTTATTTGTCTCTTCCTGGCTTATTTCATTAGGCATAATACTGCCTAGTTCCATCCATGCTATTGTAAATGGTGGAAGTTCCATCTTTCTTTCTGCTGCATAGTATTCCATTGTGTAAATGTACCACAGTTTTGTTTTGTTTTTAATCCATTCATCCACTGATGGGCACTTAGGCTGATCCAGCACTTGGCTATTGTAAATAACGCTGCTATGAACATAGGGGTACATAGGTTCTTCTGAATTAGTGTTTCAGGATTCTTTGGGTATAATCTTAGCAGTGGAATGGTTGGGTCATAAGGCCGTTCTTTTTTTTTTTTTTTTTTTGAGAAAATTCCATACTGTTTTCCATAGTGGCTGCACCAGTTTCCATTTCCACCAGCAGTGCACCAGGGTTCCCTTTCCTCTACATCCTTCCTTGCCAGCACCTACTTGTTGATTTGTTAATGGTGGCCATTTTGACAGGTATGCGGTGGTAGCTCATTGTGTGTGTTTTTTTAAAGACTTTATTATTTTTAGAGAGAGGGGAAGGGAGGGAGGAAGAAAGGGAAAGAAACATCAATGTATGGTTGCTTTTCACCTGCCTCCAGCTGGGGACCTGGCTGGAGACCTGGCTTGCAGCCTATGTATGTGCCCTGACTGGGAATCAAACCAGCAGCGATCCTTGGATTTTCAGGCTGGTGCTCAATCCACTGAGCCACACTAGCCAGGGTTCTTTGTGGTTTTAAGTTGTGTCTTGCTGATGGCTAGTGATGTTGAACATTCTTTCATATGCCTATGGGCCCTTTATATGGCCTCCTTGGAGAAGTGTCTGTTCACTTCCTTTGCCCATTTTTTAATTGGGTTGTCTGTCTTGCTGGTATTGAGTCATATAAGTGCTTTATATATTTTGGAGATCAAACTAAGGGATTCTCATTTTATTAGGAAATAATAATCTCTGCCATGACATATTTATATGAATGTGAGGTCTGACTTTCAGGGTAGAGTGAGAATTAGAGATAGCTACTAAAAACAGCAGTCATATGCATATAATTAAGCATTCTCTAAGGTAAAAAGGAATACTAACAAAGCTGCAATAATTATTTCATAAAATATGTTGTGTAGTTTCCTGGATTACCACAAGTACAAATTTTCCTCTATATATTCAGCTTTTCTTTTTTCCTCCCAAACATTGAGTCATTGATTTTCTACAGGGGATAAGGAAGACACAAAATTTCTTTCTAAGATGTTAAGGACCCTAAAATAATGGAGGGCAGATTTGATGTGATATGGATGCCTAAATGCATGTAATAATTGGCTGCGTTGGTGTTTTAGTGTGTCATATTTCTTCCTTCTTGGGAGATTTAGGTTGGAGGTGGTAGTCAGGCTCTGGTTACTTGGTTCAAATTCTGTCTGCAATTCCCTAGTTTCCATAAACCTTGGGTAGATTGCCTAACCTCTAAGCTTTAGTTGTCATATCTTTAAAATGTGAAGCTGATGCTACCCACCTATTAGGGAGTTAGAGAACATGGAATGAGGTTCTCCATGCCACTATAGTGTCAAATAGCAAGCCCTTAATAAATGTTAACCAGCAGCTGTTTATCTGCTGGTTTTGGAAAGATTCTTGACCTTGTTTGCTTCCCTTCATAACCTTTGCTAAAGGGCTGAATTGTGAAATGATGGAAAAGGTTGTGATCTCATGGAGTATTTATTTTTCCTCCCATGACCACACCACAACATTATTCTTATGGTCCACAGACTAGCCTTCATTCTGGACAGTATTTAGAATCTGATAACTCATTTGAGGTTGTTGGTTGCTCCCATGGAGACGTGAAACTGCAGAGTGATCATTTATAACTTAATTGGTCATAATAATACAGTCATGAATTTATTTGATTAATGTTACTTAGCATATCTCTGACCACCAAGTATACCTCTGAGGAAATTGTACTGATGAAGGACATTAAACAAAGAAAATCTCATAATACAGAAATTATCTTGTTTATTTGATATTAAATATATAGTTATTTCCTTATAATGAAAAACTGCATATGACAGGAGAACAAACTAATCATTGCTTTCTGAGGTTAGATGATGCTGTAGCTCATGAAAGAAAAACACTAATAAAAGTTATCTTTATTGTGTGGAAGAGGATATAAAGAAGAAAGGGAGAAAAACATCAGTGTATGATTGCCTTTCATCTGCCTCCAGCTAAGGACCTGGCTGGAGACCTCGCTTGCAGCCTGATTATGTGCCCTGGCTGGGGAGTCAAACCAGTGACCTTTGAGTTCGCAGGCCAGTGCCTTATCCACTGAACCACATCAGCCAGCACTTTATGACTTTTTAAATTTTAAAATCTCACTTTTAGCCTTTGCCAAGTGGTTCTATTGGTTGGAATGTCATCCCTTACACCAAAAGGTGATGGGATTGAATCCCGGTCAGGACACAAAGCTGGGTTGCAGGTTTGATACTGGTCAGGGTCTATATAAGAGGTAATGATCAATCAGTGTTTCTCTCTCATTGATGTGTGTGTGTGTGTGTGTGTGTGTGTGTGTGTGTCTATCTCCCTCTTTCCTTCCCTCTCTCCTTCCTTTCTTTCTAAAAATTAATCAACATATCCATGTGTGAGGATTTAAAAAATAATAATAATGAAATAAAATCTGGCTTTTATTATTAACTAATGGAAATAGATACTATAGAAGTCAGGGATCTTGGCAGTCTTATCCATTATAAGCTATAGCTAAATTTTCTCTAAGAAAGATTTAGTTTAAAATACTTAGAAACTAAATTACTTGCTGATAAGTGAAGCATCCATGTTTTACTATGATTTGAAAGTAGTTCAGACAGTGTTGAAATATTTGAGGTGATTTTGTAGTTTTTTCTGAGAATGTTTTTTCTTTCTTCAGAGTGTCTATAATGGAAGCTATATATAGATTTTTAAAAAGTTTTGTTAGCAAAAGACATAAGGTCTCAATCTAAATCTAAACTAATTTTCCATATAGCAGGCTTGGAACAAGTTTTCATCATACTGTGTTTGTGCAATATCTTACCTTAACACCAATGTATAATAGAAATACATTCAAAGTGAACCTGATAGACTTCCTGGGCTTTGTGTGAAAGGGGGAAAGGACAAGATTGATTATTGGATAGAATGTTTAGGTAAGTTATGATCTGTTTAAGGATTCACTAATTTTGATTTATTTTTGAACTAACTAGGTCACTCTCAAGAGTTACTTCCTACAAACAGGATCCATGCTAAGAGCCTAGAATCATGGCTCATAATAGCTGTAACCTAGGGATTCCCATTCCTTCATTGTTGCAGTTTTAACTGAAGTGGTAGATGAATTCTATAGTCAAGACAAAAACTTAAGTTATTCATGTTGTAAATTAGATATCTCAGAGAAGCCCAGTGAGGCTAAGAAAATTGCCCAGTGTCACTCACAGTTATGAAAGGGTTGAGAGATAAAACTTACTGATACTGAGTCTTATAATAACTATTCTGTTATTACAAGAGAGGAATAAGGTACCTGGGTTTTAATTAGTATAGAGTTTTGTTATACCTTTTTACTTATTAGATTATTTTATAAATTATTATAACTATTATATTAATAGTTGCTGTTTTATTGTATGCAATGTGCCTGTCTCTCTGCTGAGCCCTAGCTCTTTTCACCTTAATACAGCTCTTTGAGATCAATACTATGTTTAATACATCATAAATAAGTTGAATTATGAAAGCGTTAAATAGCTTTTCCAAGGCTACACAATTATTAATTGGTACAGTTAAGACTCAGACCCAGGTCTATTTGACACATAAGTGTATACTGCCCATTAATTAATTAGTTGATTAAGCCACTATTTCTTAAATGTGTATTACAGTATTCTGACAATCTCAAGTCTTCAAGAAGAAGTAAAAATTTTTTCATGAAAGCTAAGGGAGCAAATATGATTTTGGATGACAGATAGTAATGACTTCATTATTTCTTTTCTCAGGGAATATCTGGATATATTAATAATATTAGCCATACTCAAATGATATTTAGGATGTCTGCAAGAGATTTGTGTAGAGAACACTAATAACTCTTGAAAACTATTGAGATAAACAGAAGATTAATGTAAAAATGTTTTGAAAACTAGACTTAATTCAATATTACTTCTAGTTTTCAGAAATAAAGCAAAAAACAGCAGCAATATTTTTGTTCACTCTTCGGTATATTCTTTATTTTGCTTTTTTACATCCCCTCATTTTCTCTCTCTCCCCTGAACTTTTTAAAATCATTATTAACATCTTTAACCAGCAGTGTACCTTTCCAGATTGACCTGTTACATTGCCTCATTTTAGCTACTTCCATATAACTCTTATTTTCCTAGGAACTGAAGTATGTTTCACTTCCCACTAAATGTCTAAATCTGTGCCAAATAGCAGATAAGTTTGATCCAGGGTGCATGTTGAGTTGGATGGAAGAAGACAGGAGTCATATTCTGAGCTTGGCCTCCAGATGGATTTTTAAATTGGTATTTAATGTAGCCGATCAGTTGCTATATTAATATTTGAAGTCAATTATTTAAAATTGTAAGAACATTAACAGTGATTTTAGTTGAAACAGGATTTTTTTTTTAGGATCAGAAGGACAAGCCAGATGGGAGAAATTAAGTATGTTTTAGCATGAAGGTATAACTCAGAGTAATTGTGAAATAATGCACACATGATAAAACAGATTTATAAGAATTATGCATGACAGTATTTTTCTGAATATCAAAAAATACTAACTATTGTGATTTTAGTGATAGTTATAAATCAGTACGAATTCTTATTCTGTTTCGGAGGAATTATTTCAATTATTTTAGAAAATATTTCCATCACATAGGAGGTGCACAATTAATATCTTTATAAAGTTGAAAAAGGAAAAAGAAGAACTGAAAACATCAAGTGGAATATACTGTGATTTATTAGCCCCTCAGAAACTATTCAGCTTTTATAATCTATTTAAAACAAGGACAGTATAAAGGAACAACAATATTGAATGTTGATGGCAACAACAGTAGCAAAATCAGGATTGAAATAAAATCAGTGATGGAGAGACAGGTAAGGAGAAATCTGTTTTTTCATAGTTAATTCATCTTTTCACTTTCCCATTATCCCTGTAAAATCTGCAGAGCTGTGTTTTACTTTGGGCTGATTCTTGGTCCAAATGTAGCTCTGAAAGTTCAATATAAACCCTGCTGCTTAAAGGAAGGCTGTGCTGTCAGCACTGTTGCTGTCTCTCTTGCCACAGGCTGTCATTCCCACTGATGGCAGGGGAGGCTGAGAACAAGGCGGCACAGTACTGACTGCCCCACAGGCCAGCCTGGGGTTGCCAAAGTGGTGTAATTTGTGGGACTTTGAAAACTTCCCTGTGTCCAAAGACATTTTCCTCACCCTGGCTCTTATGATTGACATCCTAAAGTTAACAATAAGTGAACTTGGCTAAAAGCAGTTTAGTTTCCAGAAGTTCTTTTAAAATTTTCCATGTCCTCAGAAAATGCTGTCATCTGTCAGGTAGCACCATTTGGAGAATTCATTTTTTATACTTTTTTTTTTCTCCATGAGACCTAGTTGAGAAGGATTATAAATGTTGATGGGACCAAAGTAAAAATTGAGTACTAATTAAAAGACATTAGTGGGTCAGTATGGCGAGGAGTTGGGAGCCAGTGTTGGCGGTGATTCTGTTTTGTGCATGAAGGAAGTACAGGATGTTCCAAGACAAAGGGTAGGTGAGGTGTGTGGCATAGAGAGGTTTGCATTCACTCTACAAGTCTCCTCAAGATCTGCTGTCACCTGGGATGATTCATCTATTAAATTTTTTTAATTAAACTTTTTATTCTTAGGAGTTAGGAAATTTACTGCCTTACCCCAAGAAGTGCTTCTATTGCTATGATTATTGGTTTCTATCTCATACTATGTTCTTGCTTAGGGTTTCATTTTTGGTCAACTGTGGCCATGTTATCACTATTTCTCAATTTTGCCATAACTTTCTCCAGTTATTTTGGCCGGCACTTGGTTCCTCAAAGCATTGCTGACATGAGGCCTGCAGTGTTTGACAAATTTAATAGAAACTTGAAATTACCTAATCTGCAAACTGATGTTATTATACTATGGAGGAAGAAAATATAATATGGCTTTCAGACCACATTGCAATAGGGCTCCTTAAGTGCAAGGACTAAATTTTATTCATTGTGATGTCATAGCCTGGTGTCCCACACATAACAAGCTTATATGAGTGAATGAATAAACATTGGTGTCTTTAGGTTTAATTGATTGTGTCCTTTCACCAGGTCCTAGTGGTCATCATTTTTATTTCCCTATACAAATATAACTGGCAGAACTTTTAAGTTTTGACAGAGTGTTTAAGGGTCACAGAATAATTATAACTTTTCCCATTAAGATTGCTTTGCAAAGTTTCAGTTTTTATGGCCAGTTCTATGGTCCTACACTAAGAGAGCTATATATAAAGGTTTTGTATACATGCAAAGGAAGATGACCTGTGTATAAATGGTTTTATTTATGTATCCAAGTTTTAATTACTTGGGGAAATTCAGGTATCTACTTGAAATTTATGTCTTTCCCATCACCAAATACTTCTGATTTTGATTCATTTGTATGTTTTTTCTTTCGTCCTGTGTAGTAGTCTATTGATAACATATTTGCTAGGGTTCAATTTCTTGTTAAAATAGGTATCAATATTAAAATTAAAGTCTCTATATTAAATTTTGATTCTAAGTCTTATTTATAATTGAAATTCTTGGTAAGTCAACTTTCCATCACAACAAAAACTGAGACAATTCTACACTTCATTGTAAGGTGTAAAGCACAATTTGTAAATTTTCCTATCAGTATTTTTCAATGCATTCATTAGAGAAAAATCATATATTGTTGGTCATTGGACAATTTTTGTTCTTTCTATGTTATTATAGAAAACTAACTCAAGAAATATTTTCAAAAGACCATAATAGAAACTAATTCTTTTTTTTCAATAAAATGGCCAATCCCTATGTTGGAGCTTTGCCAAAGCTTGAATGTTGGCAGTTTTCCCAAGCACTTAACCCCTTTCCTTAGTATTATTTCATTAGAAAATAAGTTAGTTATCTCATCAAAAAGGGAATAAATGGAGGTTTTTAAACAACAGTGGTGCTAACTACAGTATATCACATATATAATAATATTACATTAAAAATAGCAAAAAGATGTTCTTTCTCTTATGATCTTCCAACATGAAGAGAATTGAGATACCATATTAAATTCTTAGAATTTATTTTCCACTCAACTAATTCTCAGATACATCCAAGTCTTTCCATTAGTTTATTCATTCATCTAAATTTCTCTATCAATTAATTAATGTGCAATTATTATGTGCAAGGCACTGTTCTAGGCTTGGGGAATACCCATATAGAATAAAATAGATAAGCAATTTAAAGTCCTTAATGAATTAATATATATTCTGTGACTTCCCCACTCAAATTAATTAATAATCATTTTCCCCCTGGACTATCATAACAGCCTCTCTCTGACCCACTGTTCCATTCTATGCCCCAGCGTATCCATCTTTGTTTCAGATCATATGCCCATGACGGGTTTTTCTCTGATACATACATCAATCTTATTTGAGTTCTTCCTACACCTCCAAATGTGAACTGACTTATATATGCCTTTGACTCACATATGCCTTTATTTTTCATTCAATGAAAGCTAATTTTTTTTTTTTTTACAATGGTGACTTTCTTATAGATTCAAGTAATCACAGGATGCTAGCGATAAAAGGAAATTTAGTAATAATTTATTTTGGTGCTGTCGTTTAACAAATGAAGACTTAAAAGTTCATGAAATAGCTAGTTAGCAGCAAAAGTGGATCTAAAACTCAATGTGCTTGGTCTGTTCTATTTTTTTTTTTTCATTCTCACTCAAGGATATGGTTTTTTCTTTTGTTTTTTTGTTTTTGTTTGTTTTTTTGTTTTTTAATTTAGAGAGAGAGGAAGACAGTGGCAGGGTGCGGGGAGAGAGAGAAACAGCAAAACATCAATGTGAGATAGAAACATTGATTGGTTGTCTTCTGTATGTGCCCTGATTGGGGCATGAAACCCATGAACCTAGGTATGTTCCCTGACCAGAAATAGAACTTGCAACTCTTGGTAACCAGGATGATTACCAACTAATTGAGCCACCTGGCCAGGGCTGTGTGGTCTATTCTTTATGGTAGTAGTAGTAAAACAAACAAAAACATTTTGTTTTACTTAAGCTTTGCTTTAAATTCTTTTTTTTTTTTTTTCTAAAAGACAAATACTTAAAACTTTTTAATTACAAAGAATGGAGAAAGAATTATATCAATCATTTCTGCAGCATAAAGGAAGCAGAGACCATGGAATCTAATAATAGGTACTATAATAAGACTTGGTTCCATGGAGACAAGCACAAATTTAAAGCAGCTCTGAGTATCTTAGAGGCATTAGTTTGTGCACTTTTCACTGTATTTTTCTACTAGTCCTGGTATTCATCTGCTCTGTATCTTGCCTTGTGTTACCTTGATTTTCCTCTGGCAACTTTCTCAACAGTTCTGGCTTACTCTAAATTGTTTACTTTATACTTCAACTTTCTTGCAGCACCTCATTGCCTGAACTCTTTCTCTTAACCTTCCTTTGTGACTATTTCCAGCTTCAGCCCCCTTCACTACCTGAAAAAATATCTCTCCATCCCTTTGTTCTTTCCTCCTTTCTTTCTTCCTTATTTTTCAAGTCTATTTTATTAATTATTCTATTACAGTTGTCCTAATTTTTTCCCTTTGTCCCCCTCTACCTGGTACCCACCTTCCCTCCAGCAATCAATCCCCTCCTTAGTTCATGTCCTTAGGTCATGCATATAAGTTCTTTGGCTTCACTCTTTCCTAGACTATTCTTAACATCCACCTGTCTATTTTGTTCTACCAATTATACTTCCTTTTTTTTTTTTTAAGTTTTTTTTAACATTTTATTTCATTATTTTTAGAAAGAGGGTAAGGGAGAGAGGCAGAGAGGGAGAGAGACATCAATGTATGGTTGCCTTTCACCTGCCTCCAGCCACAGACCTGACTGGAGACCTGGTTTGCAACCTGGTTATGTGCCCTGGCTGGGGAATCGAACCTGCGACCTTTGGGTTCGCAGGCCGGCGCCTCATCCACTGT